>JAODUI010000019.1:1011294-1030336 GCA_027563995.1 Papilio gigon | reverse complement strand
AAAAACACGTTGGTAAATGGCGGGGATCGAACCTGGACAATGTCGAGTACGGTCCGGTCCGGTCAAGCGCTTAACAATTGCGCCACCGGCGCCTTACCGTAAGAACGACTGATCCAAATTGGTAATAGCTACTTCCTTCATTCATCAGCTCACTATACCTCCCTACAAAGGGACTCGTAGCTAAACCTATAAGTGGTGACTAGGTCATAATCATAATAGCCCATAATACCTCCTATAGTATATGCTTATTACGAATTTGGATTCAAGTTTAGGGCATTCCTGACGAACCTCATTGCTTTTTCTACATTCATGCACACACATTTGTCAATTTTTGTTTGTTTCATGGCCTCTTAATACTATCCTATGCAATTTTTAATCAATTAAGTAATAATTTATATTCATAGAAAATGTTCAAACGAAAAATAAATGGAAAGCACAAACCACAAACTGTGAAAGGCTTTTGTGAAGGCCTGTGTCTACTGGTGGGTAGACAAAAGACTGATGATGATGATGAAATATGTTGTTTATTTTACTAGTACAATCACCTGAAGGAACCTGTCAAATCAGAAGCTCCAGGTCTCAGCAGTAATTGTGTAATAAAATTAGCTCCCCTCGATATAAGTTTCCTTTTGAAGTCCCATCCGTGTACTCCCCCGTCCCCTTTATATCTCGTACCAGATATCAAATCAAAATCATGTTTCCTTTGCAATTCTATAAATTTAGGTATGAACTTGGGCTGAAATAAACCAATGTTTACAATTTCAATGATAAATTAGGTCGTGCTTATATCGAAAATTATGTTAATAGAATTCTATAAACAATGTAGAATAAGTACAAATTTATATAGACAGGCCTGCAATGTTAAAATTAATTCATATGACAATGTTTGCAAACAGTAAAATTACTTTTATAGATTATTTAACTGTTTTTCACAAGTTCCAGTTTGAATTTATTACTATTGCATTATCAATAAATATGTATTTGACAATAAAAAGAATACAATTTTACAGTCAACCTAGTACTGCATTTATATAATAAAATATAGATACATGTCTCCTTGATAATTAACTTACATGGTGACTTAAATCGGCGTCCATAATAATGATAAAATTGCCGGTTGCATGCTGAATACCATGTATATATGCAGTTCCCAATCCCAACTTTTTTTCCCTGGGCCTTAAAACTATTTTACTCGTTCCGTACAATTTCTGTAATTGTTTCGCAACTTCCAGAGTACCGTCGGGGCTTCCATCGTCAATTATTATCACTTCATAATCGTAGCCACTGCAAGAAAACCGACAAGTGTTACTTTGTACGAATATATTGTTTTTTGTCATAATGTTTTTATTCTCTTCAAATTTTACTTTACCTGTTATCTAAGTACTTCATAATAAGCCATATTATGATAGGCAGATTCTCTCTTTCGTTGTAAGTAGGAAGTAAAATGGAATATTTATCACTTTTAGTAATTTCGGAATCCACTGTAGCAGCCGCCATGCTGTCAAATGTCAAACTTAAGTCAAAATAACACACCACTCAGCCCAACAACACAACAAATTGTACAAGTTCCGTGGGATGTGTTGTGGTTTTCAAATAAAATAAAAAATGTTTTGTTATGCGCTTAATTATTCTTTCGAAAAAGATTACAAATAAAATATAAGGATAAACGATTTCTTGCGTTTAGTAGATAATTAAAGATGATTCGAAATTATATGTTATTTTTTATCTATGATAGACTTGTCAAACTTTGTCGAGTGTCGAGTGTCATTCATCAAATGTCAGTTTGTGTGGTTGTTTTCTGAAATTCAGTGTTTACGTAAACATAAAATTTAGACACGAACATAGAAAATAATGTAGAATACATTTATTAACCATTTGTGTACATGCAGTGGTAATTTAACTTCTTTTAACTATCAATACAACTTGCGTATTACCATTGCCACGGTATGGAAGACAAGTGAAAGTTTTACAGTTGGTTCGCAGCTACGGAATATTTTAATTTTTAATACAAAATGGGGAAAACGAGCAAAGTTGTAGTTTGTGGTATGAAAGGGGTCGGTAAAACCGCTGTTCTAGAGCAACTCATATACGGAAACGTGAATCTTAAATCTTGTTTTTATCCAACAATCGAAGACATTTACGTCGCAAATATTGAGACAGATCGAGGTTCAAAGGAACGAGTATGTTTCTATGATACCGCGGGACTGGAACCGCCGTTAACAGGCGAGTTAAAAGGTTTTAATTTTACTGTAGTTTCGTTTTGCCTTGCCATTTTTTATGCTATTACATAACTAGGATGCCTACTATTATGCATGATCTATTTCTACAATCTACTTAATTCAACGAAGACGTATGTTTATCTGAAAAACAAAAAAAAATCTCTTTTGTGTCACCACTGCTATATAACTATGAAATTAGTTGCTGAAGTTATTTACACAGAATTTTCTGTATGTATTACAAGTATTTTTTTCTTGTTATTGTAAATAAACTGTATCCTTCAACATAAACATAACAAATAAATGCTTTATATCCACAGATATATTCTCATTAGGATAATTTTGTTTTCTGAACCTGATTGTCATTTGTTTCAGTAATATATGAATTTAATTGCTTCTGTTCTAGCTTTTAGCTATTAATTAAATGTTTAAGGCAACATTTATGGAGTTATTATCTATTTTATAGGTCCACCACAATCCCCTACAATGCAGTTGACAACTAACCAAGTATTACAGCGGCATTACCTGGGCTTTGCCGAGGGCTTTGTGATGGTGTACGACACTACACGGCCCGAGTCACTAGATGTTCTCATGTACCTGAAGAAAGATATCGATAGGAATAAGGATAAGAAAGAGGTATTGATCTTACATATTAAGTGGTGAAGTGCTGGCCATATTGCCCATAGAATGGACTGGCAATGTAACCACATAGTTCTAGAGTGGCAGCTGGTAGATGCAGAGTGGGCGGGCCTGCAGCAATATCAACTAACAATCTGGTCAATTTTGAGGGTGTATTTTGGATAAAGACCGAGGAACAATCATTGTGGAAATCTTTAGGGGAAGCATATGCACAGCAGTGGGCCGTAAGTGACTCATGATGATGGGTTGTACAAATCTATGGTAGCAAAATGTTCTTTCATTATTGATGTAAATTATCCTGTTTTTACATATTTATCTTTAAATAAAGTATAGTTCTAGATCTGGCTAGGTTAGTCTCACTAAATGGTACTAAGTTAGTGTTTATAGGTGACCTGTTGCTTATTTACACCTTGATCTAGTTTTCTACTCTAAAATGCATGCAGTAAAGTAATTAATCTTTAAAATAAATTATGTTTTAAGAATTTTATGCAATCAACAGGTGGTAATGATTGTAATTGGAAATCGAACTGGTCCAGACGATGTCAACAGTCTCGAGAATACATGTTCGAAGGCTTCTAATTGGTGCGCCCGTGAGAAGATACGGCATTTCGAAGTGTCCGCTATGGACCGTCCGTCGTTGTACGAACCGTTCATATATATGACGACCCGTTTGAATCCTGTACAGAACAAAACAGCCTTCCCTCAACTCAGCACTCTGAGCAAACTGACACAGAAGAACAATAAAAGTGAAGCTATGTAACGGTATGTTTTTAATCTATGCCCTTTCTGTTATCAACCATAGACTATCTGTCAAGAGTTGCAGGAACTTCGGCGCGCGTTTTTATTTTCGAAAAATAGGCTATTATACTACTTATAAAACGGCTTAACTCACGTGCAACTCGGTGTCGGTACCGACTAGTTTCGAGCCACCGCTCGAATCTAGTCGGTACTGTCGGTAAAGCCGTTTTATAAATAGTATACTGAAATGTCTCACGAAAGTTTTAATAGTTTAATAGGCTATTAGTACAGCTTGAAATATTTGCTAAGATTTTTGCAATTCTGACAGTAATTCACCATGTCAACCATTTACATCATGTCAGTCAGAGTGGGTCGTCAATTTGTCACTCTTCAAGCTAATACCTTCCCTAATGTATTTTAGCCAAGTTATTCTTTTCAGTGAGCATTTTAGAAGTTAATTCGAAAGAATCTGATACCACAAGCATTTCTGATTGTTTATGAAGGTTTTGAATAAATTTAACTTACAAGCATGACAGACATTTTTTTTAATTAAATTAAACTTTCTCTTAATTTGACTTCCGTTAATCTGCATTTAATTACTATTAGTATCATCATCATCATCATCAACAGCCTTTGTCTGCCCATTGTTGGACATAGGCCTTTCCCAATGCCTTCCACTATTAGTATGAATTGTAATATTAATAGTTCATTATATTACAACAAAACGTGTATCATTGAATCTCAATCCATAAATTATTAATCATAGACCATATTTTTTACTATATTTCATTCATAATTTATTTTAGTTTATAAGTATAACCTAACATTGTATTAATAGTCTATCGACTTATTTTATAGTATGTTATAGTATAATCAAACAAAAATCAAAATTTAATAACAATAGTATAGTATTATTATAACTAAAAATCCTTTAATTAGTAATACAATATATTACAAAGTAAACTAGAAACATGAGGCGAAAATTGATTTCTTATAATTTATTTGTCATTAAAAAGTATCATGTCATCACAGTGTCAAAATTTGGGCATAGATTAAAGAAAAGAATTGACATGAGTGATTGAGATCATTTGTGAAAAAAAAAACAAATGAAGTTAATTTGTAGCTTGATGCTTAATGTACTTATCATTCGAATTTAGCTTTTAATTTAAGTAAATTAATTTTGTAGGTTAGTATTCTTTGGTGCAATATATTTAAGTACTTAACCTAATTCCTTTTGAATGCATGCTTTGGATGGGTCGTTATATGAATTTTAAATATTAAAATATCCACTGAAATTTTCGAAGATTATTTCAAACTCTGTGAAGATATGACAATTTTTGTATGGAGGTATATTGCGGTACTGTCTTTTCAAATATACGAGTCGCTGCATAGAATAATGTTAGGACTACCGGGGCGTATAGGGATGCGGTGGAGGGCACAGCAAATGACCTTGAGACGTCAAGATATTTGGAATGACATTTACCGTAAAGTTGAGCAGCTTAATGTTAACAGTTATTTTTCTGTATTTAAAAAAAAATGAACCTATGTACTTAAGATTTGACTTTTGTAATAAAAAACTAAATTTTATTTTTTTTCCTTTTCCTATATAGCACAGGATAGGTGACGTTTCTAGCATTTTTTATTACACTAAATTGAGCTATTTTTTATAATAAAACAATTCACAAGTAAAGAAATTTGCTTAATATTGACTTTTTATGGTCTTGCCATGTTAAATGTTTTCTGCTCAACAAACTTGACGCGGTCCTGGCTCTCTTAATGAATTTAGCTTTAATTATGATTTAAAAATGCTTAAAATGTTACTTAATTTATTAAGTTTCTATAGTTTTGTAAGACCAAATATGAAATATATCGGAAAAAAAAGTTTATTAATATTTTCTAGAATTTAATTCATGTGTAATTTGGCAATTTGCATTTAAAATTTATTAAATCGTTTAAAATATGAAAAGGTTGTTTTCTTTATATTAACCCAATAAAAAAACATATGTTTATTGGTTTTTTTAATGTTTTGTCTGTAACAAGATATATAGGACAGTTGTATCAATTAAAAATCAGTATAATGGCAATATTTTATTTCGCATTTCAAAATGTTACAATAACCTTATCGAGTATAATTGATTCTACAACTAGTGGGCGGGATGTCATCCCTAAGCTATCTACGCATCAACAGAAACAACGCCTTAATTATTTTATTACATTTTCTTTTCATTTTATTTCTTCCAACGACCTTTCAACAGAACGACCGGCCGCGTAATACTTTTTGACATTTTGGCGGGAAAACGCACAGACAGTGAATTCGAATTGTCGCAACTAGCGCCAAAATAAACGCAACGGTTTATTTTGAAAACACTTTTTTAAGTCAAAGTGTCAAATATTTTCCCGCGCTACTATATTTAGAAGATAACGCTCCGTTACAAAAATTATGTTCTGTTTATAAACGGGACTGGTTCACATTATAGACATAAAGGTTTGAATAGATAATAATATTAAAAAGATATACTTAAGATTCAAAAAAAATATAAACAATTTTAAAAGATTTTAAAACACTGGAAATAAATATTACGTACAATATTTTTTCTTCTATATATGATTTTTACCTATAATATTAAATATTGAGAAGACATTTTTTTTATTCATCATTTAACCAAAACTGCCAGCCCTTATGTCATTTTTTTTCATGTTAATCTATGACAATTTTACTCTTTGTTTCAACTATAATGTTTTAACCATGTGTTTTTAATCGTTGTATGGAAGAGACGCCTGATAACTGTCATAGCATATTATGTATATCCATTTGTTTATTTGTACTTAATGAATAGATATTAATTCATGTTTTTGTAATCATACACATAATTCCTGTACAATTATTACTGAAGTACAATAATATGTACTTTCAATAATAAATCTTATTAGAAATAAATATTATATGTAAAATTAGATCCAATAGAAATAAGAAATTAAATGACACATGTTACCGACTGACGTTATCATCGTCCATGGATCCATTTCAAATATGTTGATTTTCAATATGTTTGTCAAAATCCTTAGAAAGCTATTATTGTTTAGTTTTTTTTTCATAGTTTCTTGTTTCCATTGAATTCAATTATACGTAAAATAGTTTTCATATAGGATAACCACACCCTGTTCTATCACTTCACACCATTTCATATTTTTTTTTACATATACATAACAAAAATGCTTAGTGCTATTTAAAATATTTGAAGACTGAAATTATCTTGACATTTTTTGTTATAATTAAGATCGATGTTTTGTCATATTGACGTGGACTTCCATTGAATCTTTCCTGTGTAACATTCTGTCTATGGTAACCCACGTTTACAATCTTGCAGTATATTTTTAAAATGTCAATTGTATTTTAACAACCTTTTTATTAGAGACTTTAAGCCTAAAACAGTTTTATTATACATCAAGGAAAATAAACGCCTAAGCAAAGTGTGCGTTCAACGCGCCGTAAACATTATAACCTATTTTATAATTTTGACAAATTATCTAATTTCAAATCGTTTTATAGGTTAGTTGCGAGTTGACGTCTTTCGTTATATAAGCAGGTATTAAAAAGTTATTACTGAGAATAATTTACAGAAGTCTAAAATCAATGTTGAGTGCGGGAAAATAAGATTTTGTTAATTTTGCAAGAGTAAGCTAACCTTATTCGTGCAGTTGTCATGGACGACAAAGACGGTAGATGGCGTTTTCTTATTGGGTTCAATTAATCGGCGACCGATGTTGTTTTTTTTGTTATGGCTACCGTGTTTTGAAGTTAAGTATATTGCTTCATTTTTATTAAAACCGTGTATGTTTTTTTTAAAATAATAGTTCAATAAAAAATAGTAATTTAAAAGATTTGAATATTCCTGTTTAAAGGTGATATAAGACGTCACGTTGTGCTACCAACATAAAGAAAATATTGGCATCCCTTTCATTGTCTTTGTAAAAACAGAGATAGCACTATGTTTTATACAAGTTTTCTGACAGTTGGTACTCTTGCTTCAATCCATGTTTGCATTGGTTAATTTTTCAATTGTCAAATGTTGTTCAACCGTTTCGTAGTAACACTTGTTTCCAAGCTCGTTTTTTAGCCACATCACATCGCTTCTGAACCTTAAACTACCCTAATATTAAAAACTGACTAGCTTCTGTCTTTCTAAACTTTTCTTCCTAAATTCTATACCGTAACCCTAACATTATCGAACGTTGTAAACATCGACAAAACTTATCAAACCGGTGGACAAAAGTGGAACTAGATTCATAATTACCGCCCTATCAATATCGAAAAATACATTATCGGTTTATTATCTTGTGTAGGTTGGCTTTTTTTATGACAAAACGCACTTAGCGTTGGCAGCACCAGTCACCGGCCGGATAAGTTTGTCGTTATATTACTAGCTGGCGCTAGTGAGCTGCACAGTGTTGCCTGTAACAATTCCGATATGCAACGATCTAATTAGGACAATATCCCATTCCTAAAAATTACATACCGAGCAATTTTGTAACAGAATTATATTAAAAAAATAAGCATCGTAAATATACTTCTATAGTTTTTAATGTAAATGTAACAAGAAAAAAAAATTGTTATGAAAAATGAAAAAGGATTGACGCGCGGCACGTACTGGCCAGTGTTGCCAAAAAAGAAAATACATGGAGGTATGTAAATCGTTATTCTCGACTCTAATTGTGAGAAGGTAAAGAAGTTTTTGAATATTGCAGCTTCGCATACAACAGACAATTACGATACAATAAGACTGCATGTGTTACTGACGTTTCCAATGACGTTCTGAAATCATCCAACAGTCCGTTACTGTTTACGATATTTAAATCAAAGATTAAAGATCAAATTATTCTTCTACTTTCTGTTACCATAGATAAGTTTTTTTTTTATTTTCCATCTTTAAAAAAAATAACATTACAATTATTTTATAGTGCGTATATATTTATGATATTCTTTAATAATTCGAATTTGCTAAATAAAATTACCCAAATATCGTAAAAAAATCGCAACGTTGAAAAAAAAATTCTTTAGTTGTCTTTAAATAATAAAAACTGTATGATTTTTTTTTTACTAATTTCAAAGAATTGATTTATTTTTCTCAATTAATATTTCGTATTATTCTATATAATTGTTATTTATAATCTATGCGTAATACTGTTTGGTATAAACCAGAGACTACGTTCAAAAAATCATTTGTTTTTTTTTTTGGAAATATAACCACGACCTAAGGAATTCTTACATTATAACTATTTCTCTTATATTAAAGCGTTACTGAAAGAGATTTCGCAGACTATAGACATTTTTTATACGTAGTAATCCGGGAAGGCTCAACTAGCGCGCCCTCTAGTGACAAGATGCTGTAAATGCTTATTTAATTTCGTTTCTTCTTAAATTTAAATTTCTTTAATCACGTTGATGTATTTTTTGCTAGTGAATCGTTGATTTAAGTGATATGAAATGCACAGATTATTTTTTTCCGCTAATTTTTTTTTAATTAATTCATTAACATTTTTTATCACTCTAATTAATCCAGACTTGTATTAAGCACAATAGTTAAATGAATTTCGAACATTCGACAGTGTAATTGTAAATCCGTACCAAATGCTATCTAATTTGCATCGTGCCTACCAAAATTATCTATCGTTATAAAATCTATAGTCTATGAACGCTCTAAATATGAAATTATAGATCTAAGAACATTATTAGAACGCCTAATTTAGATGTCAATCGTCCACGACGTCTATGTTGAATGTTGTCGGCTTGGGACCGATAGGTTTCATAGCGAGGCGGATACCTGTGCTCGTCGGTTTAGTGTTTAGAATCTCTTCATCACTACTGCTCGAGTCAAAGTGATCGGCGCTCACATCACCAGGCTCCGAATCGGATGACTGGAAACACATTGAATATGTCAATCATTGTAAAGAAAAACAGCTAAAGGAAAAACTAGGCAGAAAAATAAAATTGATTAGAACGAAACAAAAAAAAAACACTAAAATATAATTGCGTAACAAAAATATTCAAGTCATGCATTGTTTACGAAGCATTAACTGTCTCTGAGTCGTTTAATGGTCACTTAAATAAACGTTGAATTGATTTGGCTTTCTGAATTTCTGTGTATTAGATAATATTTCTTCTACCAATCTATGGTAGACTAGTGTTAGGTTTACATTACTCGAATTAAATTCGATTTTTTGATATCGGAAAACCATACCCTTTGTTAGTGTTTAATTTCAAATTAATTGAGTGACCGTTAAAAGAGTGTGCTGTTAGCAATTAAACAATATTAATGCATTATTAATACTAAAAATGTAAACAAAATCTGTTTTTTTTTCCTCTTCATTTTATCTTTATAATAGATCGTGTCAAACAAACATCTATTTCTTGGGTCGGCTGCGGGCGATGGTTGTCGGTATACGCTTGCTCGGCCTCTCCTCACTGCTGTCCACCCCCTAAAGTAATCGGGTACAACATATTTACACGTGATTCATACATTGTGCCATATTAAAAAAAAAAAAACAAAAAAAATCATTACTGTACGTGCCTGTACTTTTGACTTTTATTAAAAAAAAAAAAACGAATTATTTATGACAACTTGTCAAGTTCCTTAATATCGATTTATTCGTTAGAAACAATTATTAAATCAAATGTTTGAATTCCGAAAGAATAAAAAAATGTCAATTAATATATAACACGTTCGCTGCGGCATCGATTGTGGCGTACTCTGCCTGCTGTACGAGGTGTTATCGACCTGCTCCGTGACTAGAGGTGAGTGCAATACGCGGTCCATTAGACCCCGCGCCCCATAATAAAGTTATGCCGCATCACAGACAATTTGCATTAGGCATTAGACCTCGTTTCACAGCGAACGTGTTAAGTAAACAATGAAAGATTCTCGAACTTAATAAACAGAAAAATTTCATTACTTTATTTTTTTTAAATCGAAGACAAAGGCATCTACAAATTCGGTTGTCTATTGACTGCTTTCATTTCGCTATTAAAACTAAATTAAAAATAAAAATCGACTCTCAACATTATTTTGTGACAGGCCATAAAATTTCCAATTAAAAAAGTTGCCATAAACAAAAAAATAAAAATAATACCGAATAGAAAACTAAAGTCATTGTTAGTACAGGGTGCTTACGTCGAAGTCGCCGATAGTGAACCTAGTGCTGGCCTCGGCCACGAGCTGCGCGGGCGCGGGCGGCGCGGTCTCCGGCGAGATCACCTGACGCCGCACACAGACAACATAGAGCACGCAACGGTAGCGGGGTTAGTTACAATAGCAGTACACACAGATTATATAAACACACACAATTCTTTAACCCAGTGGTCGTCACATTTCTATCCGAGGGCTGTATGTAAGATATCACTGCGGGCCGCACATTCGTGCACTAAATAGTTGACACAACCAATCTATTTAATTATTTGAGCTGTTGTACCGCGTTTCCCTGTACATATGTCTTTTTTTAGAATTACCTTTTTGATATTGAAGCAATAAAAAAAATCCTTTTTAAAGTTAATTCAATATATTTCTAATAGAGGTTTTTAATTCAATAGGAAAGGAATATTAGTGGACACACACAAATATTTGTCACAGATGAGAATCAAAGAAGAAATATTTGGAAATGTTCGCGTACGGCTGTTTGACGACCACTGCTTTAACAATTTCTACTTACGGAAACAATAGCGTGTTTATAAATATTTTGTGACAGAAATTTTATACAATAATGCTATTTACATTAGCAACAAATACATCCTTAGCCCATTGTCAAATGTATTACTATATTTAGAAAAAAGCATAGATTAATAACAATATATGAAACAAATAGTTGACCTTCCAACAACTTTGACGTTTAATTGAATGATTTTCCAAAAGTCATTTTGTATTTCAAATGACAACACTGAGAGAATTCACGTCAACAAACGTTTGACCTTTTCACTAACATGTTTGCTCCAAATTTGGTATTTATATATATTATAAATCTATAGATATATGTATATATAATTAATAATTATAATACTTATATTATTAAATATTTTTAATACAATTAAAATAATAGAGTTTTTTTTCTTATAAAAAAGAAGATGTGTAAAAAAATGGCAACATTCACTTTGCCGCTAATTTTGACGTCAATCGACAACTTTTTATGCGCAATTATAACCAACAAAAACTTTTGATAAAAATCTTTTGCATACAACTTTTTTAAATTAAGATTAATTATTTTTCATGTAAAGTCAACGAACGGTAAATGAGCTTTTTTTATAATTATACTATAAATGGAATATATTAATATGTTTATTAAATTATTTAGACAACGTATTATTATGGAAAATACATTAATATCAAATCGATAAAACTCCTTGAAATTTTATTTTATTTAATTTAATTTGGAACTTAAACTGAATTTTAGTTTTTTTTTCTAGACAATGTCCAGTTTTTTTTCCTTCATGATACATAAATACACAGGTACCAAGATTCAGAGTGTCCTTTCGTAATGTCACACGACCTACTTTCCAATATATATTAACAGGAAAAATACTTGAATATATTTTTCTATCAGAAGTTCACTTTATCAACCATCATCATCACCAACCTTTGTCTGCTTGCTGGATAGACCTTCTCCAACGCCTTCCACAATACATTCCTACCTTCACATCCAATTATTACCAAATTTGTAGTATCTATGCTTTTTGCTATTCATAGAGTTGTCTATGGTATAACTTCTTAAAAAAAAACAACTCACATCCTGATCACTCATCATCTCCTTAGTGGATACAGTAGTCTCGATCCTGCGGATGGACCCCTGATGGATGTCCACATCCAGCGCCAGGCACTGGAACCGTCGCAGTATGAGCACCACCGGTATAGGCAGTACTCCTGCCAGGATCATGCCGGCAGCGATGCCCAGCACCCAGTTGGGGTACGGTGTCTTCTCAACGCGACCCTGGGTAACGGAGTTACGAGATTTGAATGAACTTGGTGTCATTCATGGAGCCCTTTTTTTAAATAATTACTTCATGAACTTGTTCTTTCCTGTGTGACGTCACAGTACTCCATACATCTCCATCCGTCATATCTCAACTCACTCTCTTACGCTTATCTTTAACACAGTCCACATCTTTGGTCTTCTTTGTAACCATCAACATTCAAACTCATAATTGTTAATGCTGAAAATATCATTAGAATTTTTCTTAATTTACTAATATTTCTTGATCAATTACAGCTTCAAAAAGGACGTGTTAGGATATGGTTCACAATAGTCGAATGGGTTTCGAATATACGACCACTGGATCGGCAGTCCTTACTTAACGATTATGCTATTGGTGCTATGTATCAGAATGTTCAAGATAAATGAATAATTTATTACAGTTATTTTGTTTAGTAAACTAAAATATTTAAAATTGAATTCTGGTAAACTCGAAAAGACTGTTTTTTTTTTCTATATCCAATTCGCTTTTTGTGTACCTTTTAAAATTATTAGACATACCTCAGCCGCATTCCAAGCGCCGTAGGTTGGTGGTATGATCAACATGAACACGAGAGAAGACAGTAGGATGCAGGTGACGATAAAGGGACCCACATATCGCCACGTCACCTGCCAGTACCAGCCCGGACGGTAGCCTGTCATCTCGTAGATGTCGTTGGTAAACCTGTCGCGTGAAGACGAGTTAAAGAAGATTAAATCATGTTGCGGAAATATTACAACGGAATCGATTTTTTTTTTAAATAACACCAGATTTTTGTTTTAATTTGAGAGAGCACAAAAAATACGAACATTTCTATAATATTACGAAGTAAAACCTTTTCTCACTATATAGGCAGTTTGGCATTTCAAGGTGAGGAAAATTGACGTGTTCAAATAAATGATTTTTGGTGACCAACCCTTGTTCGTTTACACTGCTGATATACCCCGACAAAAACGTAAAAAGACTGTTCTTTCAACGTATATATAAACGTCAGTGGTATCTAACCGTACCTTTTTCAAATAGAAATATTAGCTAGATTGCTAATTTATATATATATAAAAATGAATTGCTGTTCGTTAGTCTCGCTATAATTCGAGAACGGCTGAACGGATTTATCTTATATTGGTCTTGGAATGTTCATGGAGGTCTAGGGAAGGTTTAAAAGGTGAGAAAAATTAGAAAAACTTCTGTGAAAGCCTTAAAAATAGCCCTTTACCATTTCTCATACAAACGTTTATTCCGAGGAGGAAATGTTTTTTTTGTATCTCCTAATAGATTCAAAAATCTGTTTATTTATTGCCTTTAAGGCGAAACAGAGTTCGCAGGGTCAGCTAGTTACTAATATTTTTTGAAATCATTCCAGGTAAGGGTCTGTTCAAGTATTACGTAAGCACTGTAGGTGGAAGGAGGGGGTCTTTGCTTTGATTATTTTTGATTAGCTGGAGGTTCTAGATGGTGACATCAACAGTAGTTTTTACTTTCTTACACATAGCATCCTATACATTGTCTATCTTTGAAAATTAACGAACACAAATTATAACTGCTGCTCATAAGTCATTAGAAACATTAGTAGAAAAATTCGTATATATGTTTACTAATATAGAGCAATTGTATATGTCATAGACAAAATCGTACTCACTTCTCATGACCATAGATGTAAACGACGGCAATCATCTCGAGCAGGGCCACGACAACAAGACCGATGGTCCCGGCGAACGAGTCGAACATCTTCAGCCAGTACTCGCCCGCGCCCGTCGTGAAGATCAAGCCGACGAGGAAGCAGAAAGTACATACGGCGCCTAGATAGTAATCAAATTTAAATAGAATGAATCCTGAGCACCAACAACACTTCAACATCGACCTTTTCGACGACGCAGGCGCTCTCCACGAGGAGTGCCCTGCGAACGCGCTATAGTACCAATCCCACTCACCCTGAAGAAGAGCCCCTGATGGGCTCGAAACTAGTCGGTACCGACACCGAGTTACACGTGAGTAAAGTCGTTTCATAAGTAGTATAGTTTCGTACCTAGTTCTGTTAGAAAATAACAACAATAGGTAAAGGAAATCCAAACTGAAAACTGTACAATTTAATTTGAATTTTGAAGCGCTGATAGCTTATTGGATACGGACTAGCTATCTAGCTGTCGTGTCGAATCCCGGCATTCCTAGCACAAGCTTTTTCAAGTTCACCTGGAGATGTAAGAAATATTGGTAAATTAACAAAAATCAACTAGTAATTTATTTAAAAAGTTAAAGGTTGTATAAAATGTGTAACACCTTCGTGTCCATCGTCTTCAGGGTGAGTGGGATTGGTGTATTTTCGAGGTCAGCGCCCAGCTCTCACTGACTCCCTTTTACGTGTATTTCGCAAACGTAACTAAATTGATATCAAATAAATGAATTCAAGTGAGATATTGCGTTATCAAAGGCAAATAAAGTTAGTTATTTTTTTGTGAAGAGGGTCGCCAATACACGCGAAACTGTTATTTCAGAACGTGAACGGAAATATTGATGTTTGCTGTTGCCATAGGAATTTAGCTTACATATTTTTGTGTTAATAAAAATATTTAGTTTTACGTATGAATTTAAAAAAAAAATAAAAAACATCATAATTCGTAGAATAAAAAATTTATGTTAGATTAAATGTTATTTAATATTTTCATCTCATATACTTTACGTTATATGGGGGCACGACAATGCCCCTACCAAAGTAAACACGACTGAATTGTCGTTATCTTTTAATTATTTCTAAATAATTTTTAACAATCTCTACCTCTATAATAAAGCTTGTAGGCGTTTGTAAAGTTTGTAGGCGCTAATCTCAGAATCTGCTGTTTGGAATTGAATAAATATTTTTGTAAAAGATATTACATTTATCGAGGAAGGTTATAGGATACATAACATCACGCTACGACTAATAGGAGCGGAGTATAAATGAAAATTGTTTTTTTTTTATATTTGAATTTTTCTTGACATTTTTTGTCCATCAACATCTTTGTCAGTCCACTGTAGGACATAGTCCTACCACAGTATGCTGTCCTTCTTCAGCATCCAATAACTTCCTGCCGTTTGCAATAAATCTTCGGTCCACCTAACGGAAGGTTGTTCCAGATTCCTGAGGTTTTTCTCCATGAAAAATATTGCAAATATCTAATTACATGCGAAGTGACGGTCACAGCAGTTAAATATAATAAATATTAATATAGAATGAAATTATAACACCGAAGACTTTATTCACAATTTATTTCGTATGTTTACATTGTCGTGTAAGTTTGGTAACTTTTTCTCTTAGAGCGTTAAGCTGAGTCAAAGGAGTTGATAAATTAGGGGAAGTTGCGTGAAGTTCGAATCAGCGGTTTTGTTCCCGCCTCGTGGGGACTCATTATCTACAAGTTATATGAATAGGATGTCGTAGCTAGAAGTTAACACGTTTCTTGTATTTTCATAGAATATATTCCTATTATCTTTATATTCGAATTATGTTAGATAACGTATTTACGTATCATTAATTGTCTATGGATTTAATTTGGAAAGTTCCTTTGTTTAAATTGATTATAAAAGAATGTCTGTTCTTAATAAGTCTATGAATATAGGATTATTGGTCTCATTTATGCACGTAATATGTACCTAAACTATACGTGAAATTTTAAATGTTTAATTGAATTTTTAGTTCGTTTCCGTCGGTTATATAATCGTTGATAGTATATCTTAGTAACTGCCCCGTCAGAGTATTTTCACATTGGTCATCACGCGGATAGCTTGGATCTAGGTTTGATTAGTAGATTTTTATTAATTTACTAACATTTGTTTCACTACTCCCATTAAGCCTGTGCTAGGATATGGTTTACAATAGTCGATAATGGGATTCGAACTCACCACCACGTGACCTGAAATCCGTACCCTTAACCATTAGTCTAATTATTAACTAAATAAGTAGATTTAAATATATACATTTATAGATATTTGTGAAGTCAAATCGTACTGGTCCTGTATTGACTAAAGTCTAGTCACTCCTAATAGTGTAAACTCCTTGCCCCTCAGTGGAGACGTAGTGGCCTGATGGAAGGTCACTAAATAACTAAATATAAATTATATTAACAATGTTTTTTCTATTCTAATCGAACGTTAGCAAAGCAATAGTTTGGTATGCTTTGTATTACAATTTATGTTTGAACCGTTCAGAGTTATTCCAAGTATTTCCGTTACGCCGTTTCTAAACACAACACAAAGGGAACGGAGATTTGGCGTACATCCAAACGTTGATACACCTACCTCGGTCCAACCAAACTGCTGTTTATTGCTTATTGTTTGGATGATTTTAAAAAATACAACACTTCCAGATGGCTATAGACGACCACCTCGAGTACCCGGTACTCGTTAGCCTATTAAAAGAAACTGGCGAAAAGGTAACAGGAAAAAAAAGAAACATTAATTAAACAGGCATAATTATTACCTTAGCAGTTGAAATCGGAATGAAATACTCAGCCGAATTCGATGGAAATAAGAAATGAACACGTTTTAATTTCTTTGTAAAGTTTCTGTGTAAAAATTGATGATGCATATATCACCATCAACATCGTCATCATCATCAGATGTCTGCTCTCTGCTGGATATGCACCTTTCCCAGTGCCTTCCACAATGTCTGTTATATGTGTGATGCAAATATGCCTCCTTTTAAGATGTGTTTTATAAAGATAAAATTATTAAGATAGCTTTTATAATTTCTCATTTCCATTGAATTCGATTATACGTAAATTGTCACTATTGCCAGGTGGTATATTTTTTTATTGCAAAAAAACTTTTTCCCATCAATTGCAATCGTCCGCCCTCGAGTGACGGGGAGCGATGGAATATTTTTTTTTTCATCCCCTATTTGTTTTGGAAGCGGAATTTATTTATAGGCATTCGATTTTACCAATATTACGGAGTATTAAACTGTGCCGGGATACTAGAATTAGGTAGCGGGCTCGTCTTCGAGTACGCTCGTACTCTGAACCACTAATAAAATTATTAAAAATCAAAATGTATTTTAATAAAAATTTATATAATATTTAGTCATCAAGTAAGGAGTTCAACAGATAAATACAGAGATGATGAAAGCGGTTGGGATGTAGTCAATTTTAAAATCAAAATGAATTAGTGAAAGACCAGGCGTGAACCACACCAATAAGTCAACGTGATTGTCGCCAAGACCTCTTAGACAAGATCTAACCGTGTTTTAACAAACTGCTTCTTTTCAGAGTCATTAAAAATGTAAAAAAGTGACTGAAGTTAGATGTGCTCGCCTTCAGTTAAATATTATTCAGTTTAATGTTAGTAAGAAACGAGATTCTCTCCTTAGCCTCTTTGAGCTCCAGATTTTTCGGTACAGCATGCGTCATAGTCAAAGCCTGATTGATTGTAAGAATTCTGTTTCTCACCAACAATATTAAACACCGAAAGTTTAATGTTAGATTTATTTAGTGTTTAGCAGTAGACTATGATGGTATAAACACGTAAAACGGTGGCGATCGGACTCTATCAGAATGCTGCATCTTTGACCAAAACAAGATGGAGAGATGTAGTGTTCAAAGAAATGGGTGCTAGACAAGTTTCGGATGAGGCGGAGACAGTCGCGGAAGATTGAACGCACCACCATGTGGATTGAAGGCTGAGAGAGAGTGTTAAGCTTTAGCCCAGTCTATAAGGACATCAATCACCCTGCGGTATGCCATTGACTAGAGTTAGTAACTCGTTTATATAGCATTAAATTCTTACGCCTAGTTTACGGACCCCAAACACTAACTTATACAATACTGTTCACTACATTTACTCTCGTAAATTAGTTAGAACTGTAATTCATTTAACAACACTAGATTCTATATTCTTTAAAGTCTGTGCTAGTCAGTTAAAGTGGATGAGGTTACTTTTGACACGACTTTGACAGAGTGACAAGATCACGCTAGTTGTTCCTTGTTTTGTGTTATTTATATAAATTATAATAAAATATATTTTATAATGTCAATCTATTTTCATAGTATAAATGGTGGATTACAGTTAGTTGGAAGTCGAGTTTTTCTCTAGTATTTGTATTCTCTAGCATCAATATCTTAATGGTACAGATTTCCGCTATCATTGTAGAGTTTGAATCCCGCCATTCGAATATAGCAAACCATATCCTAACACAAATAGAGCTAAGTTGGGGCGGTGTAAGAAATATTAGTAAATTGACACTTAATGATGTAATATTTTAAATACGATATTCTTAATGACGCATTCTGAGTTGTTAATCTGTCACTAAGGTTGTCTCGTTGCGTAGATTTAATATTATATTATATTAATTAATGTATGACACTTTATTATTGATTCAGAAAGACTTATTGTATTTTGATTATCTGCATTGTAGTGTAAGGTCGTTCACGTATTAATCTTCCATTGTTTGTGCTATGGCCATCTGTAACGTCGATAGCTACAG
>JAODUI010000019.1:964556-993572 GCA_027563995.1 Papilio gigon | reverse complement strand
ACTGTGGAAGGCATTGGGAAAGGCCTATGTCCAACAGTGGGCAGACAAGGGCTGTTGATGATGATGACGATGATGAATAAGACCTAGGGTCTTTCAAGCAAGCGTACTTTCTCAAGGCAACGCATCTGCTCCACTAATGTATGTCTATGGGGGTCGAACACCTTTAAGACCCCGTCACTAGTAAGCCCTCTTATAATGGTTGACTCTAACAGACCTTTATTTTTGTTCGTTTCATTTTTAAAGTGACAGTAGAACTGTGCGGTTATACATACATTGTAATTATTTCTTGAAATCCTGTACAACAATATTTACTCTACTAGATAGCTCGTTGTTGATACAGAAGCGTTCGAGTAAAAAAATTTAATACGCTATCAAGATGACGTCACCTGAACAGCCACTGATTGATGCCAAAACATTATCTATGAGTTACATAATATATACCATAATTACGGTTGGATGGATGGATATACACTGTACACCATTTTTTTTTAAACATCAGTAGATTTTGGTTAATCGATAAATGTGTTGCTAAGCGCAAATCTCGAGAGCAGTTGGAACGATCTCGCTAATTCCTTTTTTACAATATACCTAAAAATACAGAGATGATTCTCACGGAGAGAATAACTTTAAAAATTTGCGTGTAAAAGTCTAAAAACAATACTTTTCTTTATACAATCGATTCGTTATAACATTTAAAAAGTCAATTTAAACTTTAATACAATACTATAAAAACGAGTGTTGAGTTTCAACCGGTACGAAATTCACCGGGTCAGTTACTCCAACTATGCTTAGCAACTTTGTGTAAGGTTCTCTTCACAATAGTCCGAATTCGAACTCACGACCACTAGTTCGGTAGTACCCTTAACCATTAGGCTATTGGCGGTATGGTGCGTTTTATACAAATCAACTTTAGAAGAGTTTTACTAATAATTTTGTAAAGACACGAGAAATCGACTTATAAAGATGATTGCAACCTCGACTCATAAATAAACATGACACTACAACCGTGATCTAGAATCTAGACCAGCATAGGTTATCTAGCCAAAACTGTCATCGTATAACGATGTCGTAAAATAATCATCACAAACCGTCTAATTACATCATATTTTATTGGAACACGTGCGTAATATAGACAGAAGTAGAGTGGCTAGTCTCTCAGTGTTCTACAGACTACATTTCGGGGAGTGTGCGCAGGAGTTGCACGAAATGATTCCCCCCATCACCATTTTACCATCGGACGTCCGGACGCAGGGCGGGTATCCATCCTTATGTAGTTGATGTGCCACGCGTTCGAACGAAGCGATTCGAGACATCGTTCTCACTCGCACTGCAAAGGATTGGAACAAGTTGCCGTCGTCAGTTTTTCCGTCCAAGTATGACCTCGGAGCCTTTAAGAGTAGAGTGAATAGGCATTTCTTAAGCTAGAGCGTATCATGTTTAGACTGCATCACCGCTTGACATTAAGCGGGATAGCGGGCAAGCACTAGCTTATTCAATGTAAAAAAAAAAACATGTTTTTTTCTCTCACACTCACAGTCATTCAATATTTAATAAAGCAATCCCTTAATCCAACAGTGGGCAGACAAGGGATGAAGATGATGATGATGATGATGATTATCCCTTAGTGGAGACATTCCATGTTTATACACTATGAAGCTACTTATCACGAAAATTTAATTAAGCTGATGAACATTTAACTCTAAGTTTTTTTATATTTTACAAGCTATTTTCTGTCGATACAGCCTACCCCACACGTTCACTTTTAACTGAACATTCGAACATTACAATAAACATTAACATTTGTAAGCAAAATACACTGTACAACAACAAACTATAATATAAAACAAAAAAGTCCCGAACTATGACCCAGTATTTAGAGAGAGACAGAACACCAGCGAGGCCCCGAGTTCCATGCTATATACGGCACCTTTTAGAAAATGTTTCTTATCTGTTCTGTTAAATACTATATTACATCATTTATTAATTTTTTATCCTTTATAACGATTTAAGAAATCAGCAAATCGCGCATCCTGAGTCGGACGCTGTCCAATTTATATCATTGCTAAACTATCGTTTAGAGACTACAGTCGAGCGACCAAGGCCGCGTCTATCTGTTCTAGACAAGAAACACTGATACTACTTATCGGTCAAATTTTCATTACTTCTGAAGTTGAACTTTATAAATAATCTTATTTACTTGTAGAATCGCAACATAATTTTAATTCGTCAACCTAGCATTTATTGCTCCCAATGCGGTAATAGGGAGAATTATAATAAAACAGTAGCTAGGATGTGGAAACAGTGGGTCGTTAGGTGCTCGCCCTGAAGTACGGTATCCTAGACGTTGATCTTTGACTCTTCTCCCCTGACATTTTTCGTCAGGGACTTTCTTTACAATGTTTATTATTTACATTATTTGGTATTTCAGACATTGTACTTAATCCTATTTAATACAAGTTTTACAGAACACAGTGCTTCAATTTTCACAACACAATAGCAGCCATTTTTCTTTTCCGATTTGTTTTTAACACACTATGACAATTTCAAACGCAGTATACATTTTTTTTTAAAATTTCTAATACAACTTACTGATATAATAATAAATATTAATAAACAATAAACTGATTTACCACAAGTATGTAGTAAGTAACGGAAGCCGTTCTCGAAAATCAACGCGCCAGGCTCTACAGGGACCTGCCCATCACGGACAGGACTATTCTAGCGAATAAGCCTGACATCGTGATGATGGACCGGGCCCAATTAGGGATATTTTTGGTCGTCATAACCAAGCCCCATGAGAACCTCGTGAATGCCGATATAGAGAAGAAGATAAAATATCTGGATCTCGCGCACGAGGTTTCCGACACGTGTCCACACGTACATATAGACACGTGTCTCTATACATAAGTCTATCTCTATAAGTACCACTACGTACTCTCATACTTATGGAGTTTTAATATAAACTCTTTTGTTTACTTTTATAAAAAATAAAAATCACAACTGGCTGGAAATAAAATGATGCCCCTTCTATTTATTAAGTTAAATAAATAGGCCTAGATTATAAAGTATATACTATATTTATACACATAACATTTTATATTCACACGGCCTTGCCCACACATTTCTCGCTACATCTACTATGAGGGGAATTATTCCAAAGGTTATATAGAACAAGGTATTAATAGGTCTATAACACTGAAAACACGCTACCACAGTAGTCGTGGTTGCGTCAGTGGAATTGTACGCTAAACAGAATCCGGCATCAAAACTATCAACCGACCATTGTAAATTTAGCGAAGGGGATGATAAGGCAGAGAAAATATCCTCTTTCTACCCGTCTCCTCCTCTGTCTATCAAACGTACGTACGTATCTCTACTGGGAGCGGGCACTTTCACTTTTATTACGTTCAAATGACCTTAAAAATGTGCTGTATTAATTTTCACCTGAATGGGTCGTAAATTAAAGTCCTTGACTGTAATAATATTATCATGAAATATCGATCTTGAACATGAAATAAACAGAACATTCAAATCTAATGAAGCCAATATCGTTGTTATCAAATACCTACGTACCTACCTAATTATCACATGCAAATTCCGAACAGACAAAACATTAAAATACACTCGAGTTGTAAAAAAATCAACTCTATTGCCAAACGATAAAGTTCAATTTTCAATAAAGTAATAAACACGGGTGCGTTCAGTGCACCTGTCCTCAAACATTAAAAGTACTTCATAAAATAACCATAAATTTCCACGGCCAAAGTACACGTAAAAAAATATTACTTTAAACACTAACAAACATTTTTTTTTTAATATGAGCAGATTTTTGTTAATTCATTAACATTTCATTACTCCAACTAAGCTCCAGGCTTGGTAGATTTACAATAATCGAATAGTGGAATTCGAACTGTCGACCAAGTGGTCGGAGATCCCTACCGTTTGTTACCTATTGGCATTTATGTTTGAACATAGTATATCAAACAGCTGAGTCAGTACACAATTCAATTGGAATCAATAGAAGCGCGTCACTGGTGCAATTTCCTTCATTCAATACAGTACACTAGCCGAGTGCGTGTGTACTCAAGTCGCACCGAGTCGAGAGATCTGTTTGTTTTATTTACACTGCCGTAAGCTTATTTACTAAACGCTTGCGGTTTTTAAACATGCTTTTATTTTATATCTTTGTTTCCACTGATATATATAACATAGTGTTACATATGGTGTCGTTGTCATTTCCGGTGTACCGAAAAAGGAACCACCGACCTTCGGAAGGGCGCGCGGTTTGGTCATTGTTTAGGTGCGCACACACCTTTCTTGACACCATACAAGTTATTGCGTCCGTTCCGCTCGTGTGACGTCACTCTCACACCTAATTGGGTATTTCTATAGAAGGATATGGTTGCCTTTTGCCTTTAGAAGCAGATGCATTTACTTTCATTTGTTTGCGTAATTTCTTTATTACAAATTTCTTCACGTATGAATAACATTGCTAAACTCTTAGTTTATCTTTCAAATAACATTGTGTAACTTTGTATATCAGATAATATGAGTAAATTCCATATTAAACATATTAATAGATAATGGAAAGGTAACTGCATAGTGCAGTATTTAAGAATCAGTTGTTTAGGTTATCATTGTCAGTGATTGTTATCTGAAGTGAAACAACAGTTTTTTATAGCTGTGACGTCACAAGGCACATTTTGCTACACGTATGAAAAAATACAGTCAAATAAATAAATTAGCGTCCTACTTAAAATCACATATTTTTTTTTATAATTAGTGGATTTTTGTTATTTTACTAATATTTTTTTTTTAACCATTCCTGGTAAACTTGAAAAAGTTTGTGTTAGGATATGGTTCACGAATATGGTCGAATAACGGGATTCGAATCCAAGACGGCAAAATCGGTAGTCCGTACCTTTACTAACATTTTTTCTAACCATTCCTGGGAAGCTTGAACAAGCTTGTGTTAGATATGGTTCAGGACGATAGTCGAATCACGGGATTCGAATCCACGACTGCTAGGTCGGTAGTTCGTACCCTTAACCGTTAGGTTATTGGTGCTTTAATCATGTTGTACAAAAACTGTCACAAGAGCTAATAATAGCTAGCTAGCTAAATAGCTTTCCAATCTCATTGCCAGTGTCAAATTAAATTTCAACATAGTGTAACCAACCATTTACTAGTATTTTCTATACACTTTAGTTATTGAGTCTATGATTGGTGGATGAGGTTACTTTTGACACGGCTTTATTGTAGTGACAAGATCACGCTCGTACGTTATTTTCTGTTATTCTATATCAATTTTAGTATATATTAAAAATAATCTATCATCCTAGTACAAACGGTGGATTTAATGAACAGGAAATGTCCTCGACTGTACCAGACACGTAACTGTAAGGTCGCGACATATCAAGTTCCATCCGTGTCAAAACTAAAACAAAACCTATTGAAACATACAATATTATGACAACAGTACACAGTACTGCTGGTGATTAATGTAATAATGATGCAATAGAATACAGGGTGATGAAACTAAACATGTAGAGGAAGACAAAAGAAGTTGGAGTGTGAAGAAGGATGTGCATAAGAAGGGTGAATTTCACAGCTGACAGATGTATGGAAGAATAATACATGTACCGACCATAGGTACGTAGGAAAAAGAGCAGGTTGATGATGCAATAGTATAATTTGTTATTTAGTATTAAATCTACAGACTACTTCACCTCTATCGGAATATACAAAAGCTATAAACTACTTATATTTAATCAAAAAATTGGAAAAAACAAAAAAAATAGTGAACTATCTATAAATGGTTGTAATATTTATAAAACAAGGCTTAAATCACGTATAAATAGATGTCGGTACCGACTAGTTTCGAGCACATCGGGGGCCTTCGTCAGGGCGACGGGCCGCGAGCGATGTTTGTTTAATAACACCAAATTCTGTCTCCTATATTGGCTACCAAATGACTACATTAATAATTACGGATTTTTCTTCTTCGTTCTTAATTCAAAATACATATCGATTTGTGTGGAACAATGTTAATCTTACAAACTCACAAGAAAAACAACCAGCTTTATAATTAAGCAAGCCATCTAATAAAAAAAAAACTCTAGGTTGTTTGGGAATAATAGCCATATAGAAAACGAGCGCAATAATAAAAATAACAAAGGAAAATAGCATCTAAAACATTGGCGTTAAGTATTATAATCACAACATCAAATAAAACTCCATAGTAACAATGAAGTAAAGAAAAATATACTCTATTCCATATGTATAAGGTTTATTTCTTAACAGCGATAAATTCTTCCGAGTACACTTGCACCGAATGCACCGGAGCCAGGTCATTATGCGTCAGTGAAATAGCGCGGTGTAATAACTGTGCTTACAAAACAAGCAATACTTTAGCATAATATTTTATATTGAAGTGGAATGTACAATTATTGTAATAACTAACATTAGTAGAAAATAAATATAATCCTAGTCGACTAATTTCAAGCATGTCTTTATAACACAGTTTAGCAAGAATTCTTTACAACAATTTTACAATGTCACCTCTTAGAGTGTAGATCTGGGGTTAAGCAAAATTATAATGTTTCTATGTTAACATTAACAATGCCTATGACCAGCAGTGGGCAGACCAAAGCTGGTGATGATATTCATCCTGTATAAGAAAGTAACCAGTATAAATGGCTACAAAGATAGAGGTTGACAAAGAAATGGATGGATTGCATAAAAGAGAATATGTGTAATAATGTTGCAATATATATAACAGGTGATAAGACAGAAGTAAAACTTACATCAGTTTAACCATATATTGTTTATGACAACCATAAACCTTATGTAGTGGCAGAATATTACAAAATAATGTTACTAAAAAATATACTGTTTAAAAAGTTTTTTTTAATGCTTGCAGACTTAATCTACTAAGATTTATTATAATATTAAAAAAAAAAAGCCTTCAAATTGTCCTAAGAAAGGAGCTTATGTTTTTTTTTACAAGAAGGGCTGCATATGAGTAGGGGGATCACAAGAGCGATAATCAACACCCATGGACACCTGCAATACCAGAGGAACCAAAGGTGTATTGCCGGCCTTTGAGAGAGGTACACTCGCTTCTTGAAGGAACCTAAGTCACATTGGTTTGGAAATACCACCGAGGACAGACCATTGCACAATGTGGCAGTGCATGGCAGGAAGTTGCATTGTTGAAGTTTATGACAATAACCCAATGGGTGCGGTTAGAAGCCTCAACCACATGATTTAAATCTGTACTCCTAACAATTAGGCTATTGGGGTTTAAATCAAGATTCTTGCTTATAAACATAACTAATTTCTATGATGACATTGTACCATGCGGGTTTTAACTGCATATAAAAAATTACTGTGGACTGTACCTTTAGTATGTCTATTTAATTTTTTTTTGTAAAAAGAGCTAAACACATAAGGAATATATATGACTGCATAGCCATAGTTAATGGTTTTTAATTATCCATACATTAGTTTATTTATGACACTTCCTTTGTGCATCTGGCCAGGGTTGCTTAAAAAACTTATATTTCGATTTAAAAATCAGGATTTGTTGACAAGATGTTTAAAAATGGGACATGTTCATATAGAAAGGTATTATTACATACGTTTTAGGTATTGTATTTATTAACATGTAGCAGATACGAAAAATATCGTTAAAAGCTTTCTAATGTTAATATTGATGGGAAAAGTGAGTTCTTACTTTGTAAGTGTAAATATGTTGACAAGGTGTACGTAACAAAGGACAGCAAAATATGCTTCACGGAAATCAGTTGTTATATGTGCTGTGGTTCAATAATACTTAAATTCTCTTTAGTATTTATGTACAATATTCTTACAAGAAATATTAAATTAAACACTTACCAAATTCGATTAATCGTGAACAATTCTTTTTCCAATGGGAATAAATGTTCATCTATTGATCACAAAATTGAAATAACATAAAATACAAAAAAAAATATAACATAAACAAAGAAAATCACACTTTTAATAAAAATAAATTTCTAAATCTTTACACTCAACACATTCAATTTCAAACAACACAAATATCAACTTGCTCTTTCTTCAACTGTCTAAATACGTAACACTTTCATCACACCAGAGACAATTGGTATTCTTTTCACACAGATTATCCATTACTTTAAGTGCTTACAAAGTTCTGAGATATCACATATGAAACAAAATGAACCAAAAAAGGTAAATTCTAAGTACGCTTAGGTGGGTATTTAGTTTATTAATTGGCTATAATTCACTTCAATATGTAGTCTATGAAATAAGAAAGGCTCATTCCTAGTTTTTCATGTATTCATTTAAATTTAGTATTTTTATGGGAATTTTAGCACGAATATTTAATTCGTGTTTAACAAAATATTTTATAAGTCAAAATAAAGAGCCATAATTGTGTTGATCAAAAGTCTAGATTAAAATATACTTTACAGAGCTGACAAAGATGAAACATATACTGTAGTCACGTGAACAAACGCAACCCGCAACTATTGATTTTTGAAAAGGCTCGAGTTGCTAAAGCCTATATTTTCTTAAACATGTCACGAATAACGTTATTGTGGATTATGTACATACATTTTGAATTATTCAAAAGTTATGCAAGTGAACCTACTGCTGTTCCATTTACGTTTAAAGAATATCCATACAAGGATACTCCTAAAAACGTATGTAAGAAGATTTTATGCTAGTGCTTTTTAGTGGTTCCCTAATATAATATTTTTATTGCAGGAAATGACATTTCGAGAATTTGAAACAGCGTGCGAGCAGAGTAGTGCATGTAGTCATTTGAATGGTTTGGCGCGAACTCGTTGCATCAGAGAATGTGTTTCGCCATCTTGTTACAGAGAGCTTTATTTGAACGACCCAGTAAGTTATAATGAGTTGTTGATTATTACCAGGAATTGTATTATTATAAGCAATTCTTAATTATTTTTACAGCTTGAAGAAGGCGAAATCGATGTCCGATTAAATTCATTTAAAGGTTGTTTTGTACAAAGAAGCGGTCGTACGCGAAATTGATTTCGTCTGAAAATTATACCTTCTTTCATCTTGTTTATTAACAAAATACAGAAAATTAAGCAAAAAATTCAATTTATGACAATGGTAAGTATGAGAAATTTCTTTTTAAAACCATTAGTTAGAATTTAATCTGTGTTGATTTTTTTTTCAGCTCCTGATGGCTCTGATTTTAAAACGGACTACCATATTTATTTTTACAATAAGAAGGTTTAAAGGTTAAAATTTGTAAAAATTATGATTAAATGCATTCATATTTACCACTACATAACAATATGCCACACCATTTTATTGCTGGAAATACACCTTTTTTTTACGATCTCAACAAATACATAGAAATTGCATTATTCAATAAAATAGTTCTTAAGACCTGTCAGTATTAACAAAAAATAAAGGAAAACCTTATTTCATTTAATAAAATTGTCAAATTCATGAAACTTTTCAATCTAAACTATTGTACATAATTTTGCTGTTATCTTTCAAATAAACGAATGATGTCAAATCAATGTTTTCACATTATTAAACCTTTAGGAAAAAATACCAGATACTGTAGCAATGAAGGTACTGGACGCTCCTTATTAAACACTAAAATTTATTCAACTAACATCATACGATTGCAATAGGAATGCATGATTTAGTTAATTTTATGCTATAAGATAGAGTTAGGCAGAAGATAGGAGTGGGTAACGGAATGGCAAGAGGTTGATATGTAGCAATACAGATACAGTGCAGTAATAAGACAGAATCGATAGCAAATTTTACGAAATGTTTTAGATGGAATTTGAAGTACTTGAACAAATGTACATTGGTTTTTATTGCACTTATTTAGAATTTAAAATTAAAACGGGTTGTGTAAAAGGTCCACATTTTTCTTTTTCAAAAAGTGCAACATTGACAACAATTGTCTTTTCTATTTTTAAGACATTGCAACACCAGAGACAATCTTTTCCACTTGCTGCCGTAAGAAGCGGTCTAGTGATAAAATTGTGAAACGTTTACTAACCATGGCCTCCTTGTGCAGACAAATTTTTCGCGTAAATGCCTGCAGAAATCTTATTTTATCCACTGCCCGACGGGGATATGCGGACAAAAGTAAGAATACCATTTATTTATTTCAGTTTTCCTTACCTGTCAAAATTTAGTTACGTAATGTCAAATTTTCCAATAAAAATAAAAGAAATAACAAATTCTCTTTAAAAATTATACAAAACCGATTATTTTTCTATCATTTAATATGTTTTATAATTTTATCAAGTGACAGTTACTTAATCGTAAAAAAAACTTGCCGTTTAGCAAAACGTCATGTAAATCACATTTTATTGATTTTTAGAGTTTCCTATATAAAAGTTTTATAGTATCTTTGATCATACATATTGGATTTATAATAGACTCAATTTGTTGGCTTTTAACAAACAAATTAGAGGATTAAAAAATTATGTTATAGGTTAGAAATGTTATCACGAAGTCGAAATAAATATCTTATGATAACAATACGATTTACGTTGTGACTAAAGTTTAAGTAATTTCTATAATCTGTTGAAATTTTTACATTAATTGATTCATTGGATTAGCAAATTAAATATTAATTTGTAGTTCAAATTAATGATGAAAAGGTTTACGTAAAACGCAATGTTCTCTGACGTATTTTTTTAAACTACCGTGTTCAACGCAATAATTTAATTTTGAATATGACAGAAATCGCTAAAAAAAAACATTTAGTTTTTATAGTTGCGAAAAATCAGGCATATAATACAAAATGTATGTAAAGAATTAAAAAAAAACGTAATGGTAATAATAACATTATCATGCACATGTTTATGATTGTATTTTAATTGTATCATAAAAATAAAACCGATGCAATATATTGGCAATTTTTTTATTTACATAGTGATGCCCGACCCCATGGAACATGCCACTGGTCTAGAGAAAAAGGAACTGCTGGCGTTACAGGCTGGTAATGATGATCCCTTTAACATGAAGATGCTCAAGAAGGCTGCGGGCACACGTCAAGACCCCACACTTGTGCCATCTTGTTTCGATGCCCGTATTGTTGGCTGCATATGTAAGTCAATATTTTACTCTACCCAAGCCTTTCTACACTTACACTTCCTCAGGCCGGTCTTACCGTGCGCCGTGTGACTGAACCTTTAAAACTAAGTTTGGATTTGCAAGTCATTGGAGTTCCCACTCCGGGAGATAGCAAGGTTCGCCGTTGACGGACATGTCACAGGGGACATCATCATCTCATTGATGACACATATATGAGCTCACACTAGTTCTGAGTTAATGGCAGACATATCTAACCTCTTCTAAAGTAAAATAGCTAAGGAGTTAACTTAGTATAGCGTACACTTTACATAATATTGAATACAGATAGCTGCAAGGCTAAAGACTAAAAAAGTATGAATGTATAAAGTGAGTGATGTATGGAAGAATACATCCAGTGCCTACCCTCAATAGAAAAGGGAAGGATTGTGAATTATTATTATTTTATTGGTATAAATAATTCAAAATAATATAATATATTAAAAACAGTTGAATTACAACCTATATTTATAAATTATTTGAATTCTTGAAGGGATTAAAGCAATAAGACATTATAAATGACACAATGAATATCAATATATAACAAAAATGTAATGTATATATTAATAATAATAACATATATTAAGTAATCACTGATTCTGAGAAATAAATACAAATTTCTCAGTTTTGTAAGTAGGCAATTGCGTTTTTATAATCCTTTATTTTAATATCTTGTCTATAAAGGACATGTCAATTCCAAATACCTCTCACATGTTTATGAAACTAGCCGGTGTAATCGGACTGCAACACTTGCGGTTGTATCACATAATGAAATTGTTTAGTCATAATATTTACATTTTCCAGGTGAAGAACACTCGACTGCTATTAACTGGCTTTGGGTACATAAGGTAAGGTAACATGTGTTATTCTAGCAGTTTTTATATGTTCTCGTAGCAAAGCCATTAAATAAAAGAAGAAAAAAACAGTTAAGAAAAAGTACACAATTAATTTATCTGATCGTCACTTGTCTTTTGCACGCCACGGCTAAACCACGTTCATTCTTTTAATAAATCCACCGTTCCAAAAATGTTTATCTTTTTAAATAGTTTTTCATATGCTTCTCATGCTCTACATTGCTGAAGGTCTTGCTCATCTTGATACGCCGCGAAGTTTTAAGTAAATCACAAGACATACAACATACATATAACCTACTAATATCATGGCCTTTTTGCCTACAATTAATTAAAACAAAAAAAACATAATTTCATATCGAATATTTTTCTTGAGCTATAAGTCCACTTACGTAAGGAGTTTGTTTAAAAGTGATTACATGGAAATTGTTGGTAAATGAAACATATTTTAAATGGCATTTAATTGTAGATGTATTGAGAAATTTCTAGAACTATCCTTTTCTTCTAATGTTGTAAAAATATATAAAATGACATTTTTCTAATAAGTATATCTGATTAGAAAAACTGAGAACAATTGTTATAACATAGCAAGAATGTAAATAATTATAAAATACTTTGTATAAAACCTTTTTACATAGTAAAAAAAGCAACATGGCATAATATTTACATTCTTTATATTTTTCTTCTAGGTTATAATAATAAAGTTTGTTTCCCATTGTACAATTTTTAGCACTATTACAACTTAGGTAACAAAGTTTTCCCATGTTAAACTTTAAAAAATATTTTGAACTAAAAAGTATTGATGACTGAATTTATTTTTTGTTTTTAATTTCAGGACCACCCTCGCCGCTGCGAATGCGGTCACTGGTACAAACTAATCGAAAAAACCCCTCTCTAAGCGTCTATCGATTTTAGTTTAACGTTATAGTAGTGATTACGACAATTGCAATAATCAGCATCTCGACAGCCGCACAGCATTTCGTTGTCAATTTGTTCCTTTCCGTACTGAATGTACAAAGATTGAATAAGAACGCAGATGCGCTAGTTTGATTTTTAAAATCGTATTCAATCAGAATTAAATAATCGTAAGCATAAGTGTTTTATTCATTGAATGTTACCTGCGCATTATAAACCAATGTATGTATTATGTAAGAGGTTAGTTTTGTAGACAAATAAATGTTTGAACTTTGCCTGTAATTTTATTAGTAGTTTTATTGTCGACTGACGATATCTTAAAACAAATATTTCGTTACAAGCGATTAAAAGGATGTTACAAACTGTACATCTGTTAATATTCAAATGATTAGGCGTCGCATACAAAAAGTTTTATAGCGAGCCATTTGCGAGGTGCCCGTTATTCTAATTATATGACTATATAAAGAAAGTATAAATCTCGCTACTGACCTTCAAATAATAGTATAAAACGAAAGAGAAGCTAATGCTAAATTAGAAATGACGTAACTTAAATAAATTTTAAGTTAAGTCTTTTATAAATACGCAGAAAACGTTCAATTTTCGTAATTCTTTGGTACAGAACGTCCACTGCGTATTTCTGTCGCCAATTTTCACCAATGATAAAAAGAAAAATAAAACATCTGAATGTTCGTATGTGGTCTGTTCTTTCTGTATGGTATTTATTACTTTTATTTCAAAGAGTAAAGTGTCAACAATATCTGTCATTGTTCGTTTCCTACTCTTTGGGAAATTACATATGACGATGGTGGCAAATGCCAAATTTTCAAATACTTGGTTATTTTGGTATTAATAAAGATACTTATAATATAAGTAATTAACAGTTATAAGTCCTCTTACAATCTACGAACTATATCACAATGTCGAGTTCAATTTATGATAGGTTTAACTTGCCAAATAATAGTAAAATGTGTAAGTTCCATGTTGATAAAGACTAATTTTATTTTACAATACTATTTAATATTGTGATTGCACTATGGCGATAGACAAACTAATACTCTTGGTACTCAAATGCAGAACATAGAATACATTTTTCCTAGTCGCCTAACACATGACGTATAATAAAGTTTTATTTATTGTTACAGATGGCAATCCAATCTGCCATGTATATATCGCTGATGGGTTTCAAGAGGACTGTGAGAATTTGATACAGAAGTGTATCGTAAAACATGATGTGCTTGAATATCACATGTTCTGCAGAATATGGAAGGAAATGAATATGGGATGCCTTTACCAGTAAGAGCATTTGTCTATTACAAATATTTTTTTTTTAACCAAAACTATAAAACATACGTAACTTGTGTTGCAGGGGAAGAACATCAGCGGCGGAAGTAGCTGAGTTATCAGAAGAAGTATTGCATATAGCTAAGCATTACATGGTCTCGGATACTACTATCTTTGAGGTATTCTACTGCTTATTGGCCTCGGATTGAGTAAAACTTTAAAACTGTCTCGAGTAGTTTCTTATTGTAGATTTATCATAGTAAACCTAGCTTAAGGCACACAGTAGCAATTTATTAACAGTGCAGTGAAAGTTAGTGTGAAACTTTCTAATTAATGTTTTTTTACAATTATGAGACAGTGCTTATTTTCAGAATAAGTTATTAAGAAATTACCTCCATTTTTATCATTAGCTACAAATAGAAACCAATTAGGTGTCCCACAATTTTTATTTGGCAAACCCCTTGATTGTTATGCTTAATGCAATGTAGGACCTAAACTTAAGGATAATCTGCTACTGCCAACCTTTAAATACATATAATTTGGATTACAGTCTATATAAAAGAAGGGGGCAATTAGCAGTGTATCACAAAGGAGATCATCAACTCTTATTGACATCTGCAATACTTGAACTTTAGATACCATGCCCCGCTTATAAATATTATTTTATTATGAATCTAGAGTATTTATAGAGCTCGGGTGATTATTTTTGGTCACTATGTCACTCAACTAACTTTAATTGTACTAGCTAGTTACTATGTTTGCTTTTTATCATTGTTATATCTTTACAGGAGTCAGTGGCCGGTCTATTTTTAGTGTACAGTCTAATGCATTTACAACCTTATCAAAATTTCGCATCATTACGTCTTGTACCGGAAGATATACCAGCTATTCAACGTATAGAGTCCATCGCTAGACAGGAGAGGCGGTATGATGTTCTATATATACTTGGTTCAATACTTATCAAAGGACCATGTCAATTCCATGCTGCGGAGAGAGAAAGAGGCATGGAACCAGCTATTAAGAAGTATTTAGAAGGTAATAATAAAAAAAATTACAAATAATGACTTCAATACAAGGTATTTTTAAACAGTATGCACTAAAAAGTAACAAAATGTCATCAAGAATCACAAATGAAAAATTCTATACATTCTTGTCATCATCATCATCAACCTGTCCTTTTCCATACGGAGGGTCGGCATATTATGTACTGTGCCATACATCTCTGTCAGCTCGTATCTAAACTCACACACTTCCTCCGCATGTTAATTAAAATCACATTTTATCACTTAAATGTACTTTTAAGGTTTTAAAAGTATAGACAGTGTGAGGGGTGTGCGCCCTCAGGGCGTCTTCCACCGACAGAATGAAGAGTTGGACCTGATCAGGGAGCTTGGAGTTATCACGAAGAAATACACTGAGGCTAAGACGGAAGTCATCGGTATGTATGATACTTCTATCATCATCAGCCTTTGTTCACCGCTGAACATTCTTTCCCAATGTATTCCACAGTATATAATATGTACCTCTATCTTAAAGGCCGGCAACGCACCTGTCGTTCCTCTAGTATTGCAGATGTCCATGAGCGTCGATGATCGCTCTTGTGATCCCGGCGCTCGTTTGCCCCCCTTCTTGTATAAAAAAAAACTGTACTAAGCATTTCTCAAACATTACATACAAAGAAAACATACTAACGTGCAAAAGTGCATTTGTGCATCGGGACAGTAAAATTGTTTTAATCATAACTTGAGTATTTATTAGTAATATCTAAGTCTATATATACCCAAGTCATAATTTAAAAAAAAACTACTTTTTAGCAATATTGAGTATGTATCTATCAGTGTTAAGTCTTAGATGCTGAAGAAGGACAGTATACTGTGGGAGGGAATGAAATAGGGAAGAACGAAATAGACAAGGCCTATGTCCAGCAGTGGGTAGAGAAAGAATGATTATGATGAACATATATTGTAAAATATCTCACAGTAAATGAAGTAAACTGCAAAATGAAGAAATTATTTATAATTGGATTTTTACATACATTATAGTAATTAAATTTGCTATGTTATTTTCAATAATCATACTCTTTTAGTCGTTATATCCGATATGTCGTATTAAGCGATTTCTACTGTATCTTATAGGACCTGGCGGTGTGGATCAAAGTCTTCAGTATATCGATGAGAATTTATCTGAAGACTTAAGTTCCTCACTTAAAAATCTCTTAAATGGTTTCCATGATGAAGAGGACGATACTGGTACGTACTGATAACTACTAAAATTAGTATTATCTATTTATAATATTGGCTGGTGATAGTATGAGACCAACATATCAAGAGATCAAGGCGATTGGTAGTAAAAAGTTTTTTTTTTCATTCCAAAAATGTTTATAAACTTGTGCAATTTTTTTTTTTATAAAAACTGTACATTAAGTAGTTTTTAAGTTATCTATTGTGATGTATAGATTGCTGACATGATAGCATTTCGAAGCAGTTTATCATTTTCTTTTACGTTTTTTGGATTTACAACTGGACTGCTTGAATATTGTACATTGCGGTGTTCCAATTTCAAAGCGACAATCGTTTGGACGTTCCCTACATGAGACGACTTACACAATAACCAATAGGACCCAGCTTTTAATTGTATCTACGAAGTCAGTCAGTATACTTGCTTTTTACTAATTACCCGTTGTTTGCTCACTGCTACCTGATTGGTTGTTTGTAAAAAGGGGGCGGAGTTTATCTATCAAAGTTCCTGTAAGTGTAACACCGCGGAATTTATGTAAATTGATTTTCTAGATGATGATAATGTGAAAACTGAAAAGGAACATGTCAACTCGGTTGAAGATATTAAAATAAAAGCAATGAAAGAAGCTGTGAACCCGGTCAAACATCTCACAGGCATTGCGGATAGGTAAGTAACTATACTGGGGCCTAGTCACCTGTAGGCAAGGCTCCGAACCCCTCGTTGGGCACATGGGAGCTGATGATGATGATTACATTAATAAGGGAAGGAAATAAAAAATCGATTTTGGATTATGGTCGTATTTTGTACAAAAGGCGATCACTAGTTAAATTTATTTATACAAAGTGACTTTAGGCTTGTGTCCAGCAGTGGGCGGACAAAGGCTGATGATGATGATGATGATGAAGTGATTTTTTTTTATTTCTTTATTAATGTAATTACACATATATATATATATGATATCTTCTAATAGACGTATTTTAGCGACTACAAACTAAGGTCTGTATATGACTAACACCGTCAGCTGTAACCTAATGGTACCGATGGCTTGAAACAGCCCAGATATGATTTAAATTTGTTTTTTATACCTTCAATGCCACCGAGTCATCATAGTATATTTTTTAGATTTTATCATAGTAGCATAGAACTTAATGTATAAAACTATTTATTACAGAAAACGTCTTACAAAAACAAAACAAGAAAATAAAAAAACTGATCAAGTAGAATGTGGAATGGATGTTGAGAAAAAGAGACGACCATCATCGGATGGTAATAGAAATAAAAAAATCAAAATGAACGATGATGGTACAGATGTGAAAAGTGAAGATGATGAAATTGAAGTACATATATCATACCCTGACGCCAGCGTGTCCAGTGACACTGACGAGGTATCTGATGGTAATACAATAAAAAAAGATAGTATAGTTAAATCACTACCGTTGTTGACTGACAATATAGGTGAATATGAAATTGAGATAATCGATGCAAACGAATCTAACGAACCAGTGTTGCCTAATACAAGCGCTGTTATTAAAACTGTAACACTGACGAAAATTAAAAAGGAAAAGATTAAAAAGAAATTAAAGCATAGACATTTGAAGTCAAGATTGAGGCGTTTAGGTATGTTAAAGGTTGCCAGTATGGATAAATAATTTAAAAAAAAAAGGAAATTTTAAAAATAATATTCATAACATGGCAAAGATCAACACAGAACATTGGTTATGTCTTGATAAGAAAAAAAATAGAATAACAATACATTAGTGAAGATATTTGAGAAGTTGAAGATATCTAAATGCCAATAGTATAATAGAGTCCGATGTGGTCAAAGGTTTGAATCCCATTGGATTATTGTTAACCGGCCACAAGCATACAGCTTAGTTGACACATACAATATTAAACAAATAAGAATTTGATGATTTAAAAAGTCGTTGCCAGAGAAGAAATAAAAATATTGATATTGTTAAATTAATTTATTTCCATAAAAATTGATTTTGAAACCAGAATGAGATCGCCCGATCAAGTGGAATTGAGAGATTTACATATGTTTAAAATACATTATTGTAACACTCACAATCATATAGTTATTTTAACAATCGCTTAGTGTAGATTTAACAAACAACTTTGAGTATGTTAATGCATAATTTTTTTTTTGCCGGACATATTCATAACTACATACATTTTTAAATTATAAAAAAATTAGTTGAAAGAAACTGATGAAATGACTGCAAATATATAAATATTTCGATAAGGACTAGTATGTAAAACTTTATAGAACTTAATAAAATGAAAATACGAGTTGAAAATGACAATTTGAAGGCAAGTAAAGCAATAAATTAATTTCTAAACCACTAAAACACGCAAACCAATAATTTTGTACTCGGCCTAACTATGTTCTATAGAAAATATATGTTACCTCAAAATTTTCGTGAGATATTTCACTATACTAACCAGCTTACTCACATGTCTGTCTACACCGATCTACATGTGAGTCAAGCCGGTTGTTAGTAAATTTCTATTCAAATTGAGACTCTAATTTGATTATAAAAATGTTCGGTACAAGGATAAAACCTTATCACTCCAATAACAAAATATATTTTTATTTCATTCAATTGTCACGAGGGTCATCACCGACGTCCAGACATCAGCAACGCTTGAAGTACAGACGCGTTGCCTTTGAGAAAAAGTTACGAAATATGATGAAAAAACATTCTAACACATTGTATAATAGAATTGAAATTATTACAATGTGTTTTTCCATGTATTTCATGTACAAACTTTCAAGATATTTCCTTGCATATACTTGCTCTAATTATATTTTCTCTGCACCGAACACTAACTTCTATTAGTTATTAAAAACTAACTATCACAATCAACAACCGCTAACATACAGAAAAACACTAAACTACACCATTCTAATATTTTAACTAAGCATATATTTACGTATATACTGCGGCCAGGTTTAGTTTAATTAAATATATGGCAGGAATGTAGAGAATACATACATTTCGAATAAAGCGGTTAAATTCGACGGCCATGACACTTAAGACGTATTGTAGTCTGTCTTGTTAATAAGAAAAATGTCAGTACTTCAAATGTCACTTTGAGTTATACGGTAAGACCGCATACGCTATACATGAAAAGGCTACAAACAAGGGCATTTTGTGCCTATTTGATTTCCGCCATTTTGGCGCTGGCAGTGTTGGAAACTCGACTACAATATTGAAATGTCAGTAATGAAGTAACCGCGACAGCAGCGCCCCAACCGGCCGAGATGCTTGTCGCAAATTAAATTCAATTCATTCAACATTATTTAATTAAAATTAAAGACATTAAAATTTATTTGTGTTTAATTTGTTTGTCTCCTATTAAAAAAAACCGTTATTATTGATTAACCGTTTTCTTTTGTTCTCTTACCTCACCAAAGACTTCGAGCTTACCCTAAGCTTAGAGTAACTTTGTGTTAGTGTTGTCCTTATTAGAATTAGCTGTTAAATATATATGCCATTTTACAAGATTTGTATACAAACATTTTGGCAAGCTGCATAAAACCTTTTTTTACAATTATTTGAGACTATAACCTCTTTTGTAAATTCCTTTTTTTTTTGATGACAAATTATTTAAAACGTTAGTGACATTAATTTGAATTCATCTTTTCAATCTTGTTCATATTTACTGTGAGGAGTAAAGGTAATTATTTTCTAACATTTCAACAATTTTCACCACGTTCCACTATCGCCAATTCATCATCTTCACCCGATGTATTTGTTTTAGTGTCGTACTGAGCTAGATTCGCTTCAGAGGACCCGTTACTGGACTCGTGTGACCTTGGACTAATACTTGTCTTCCTAACGTAAAGAACGTTAGAACTGATCCTTGAACTGTGGTCACCGGTAAATGGAACACCATAAGCACTTCCATCCGATATTCGATTCAACTTATGTATTTGCTCTCTCAGTTCACAAACTTGACCGTATAATTTCTTATTTTCACGTAAAATGGCTATATTTTCAGTTTCTAACAGTTCCCTTTTACTCCATTGTATAGTGTTCTCGGATTTCAACCTTTCAATTTCCATCTTAAGCTCTGCCATTTTCTCTTCCAGAACTTGTTTAGCTGCTATCTCGTCCTGCAGTTCGTTTTGTAATCTCTCTACTTCGCTGTGACTAGATTCAGTAGAACCTAAAGTTCTATCACTATGTGTCAGTTCCATTTTGGCATTATGTAACTCAGCAGTCAATGTTTCTATTTTTGCTAATAGAAATGCTTTCTGATCTTTTTCACTCTGGAGATTTTTGAATGTTTCGTCCAATCGTACTCTCATTTCGCTTAGTTTATTAGCGAGAACGTTATCAACGTTGGAGAATTTATGAGAATCTAGCGAAGCTCTCTGCCTTATAGATGGTTCGTTGGGTGATACATAGCCTACATTCTTTCTCCGAAGCTCCACTCCATCGTCAGTGGTCAGGTCTCCTGAAACGATTCTGCTTTCACCAATACTTAAAAGCTTTTCATTGTCTCTTTTAAGTTCTATTAAACTCTGCTCCATATCATGTTTGTCACTTCTCAGTGTTGTCATTTCTTTTGTAAGTATGTCGATTTTGTTTCTCAATTGTTTTGTTTCTTCTCTTGCTTTGTTACGCTCGTTGCGTACCTTAGACCACTTCTCCCGCCAATTTGCGGTGCAGTCTGACCACCAGCGCATGGTTTTCTCCATTTGCGAGGCCCTTGCTCGAGCCTCGTCCAGTTCTCGTTGATAGAGCGCCTCTTTCGCCTCCCAATCTGTATTTGTGTACCGCATAGAACCTTCGTGGTCGCGACTGCGCCGGTGGCTGCCCCCGTGAGAACTTTGAGCCATTTTTCATTTGTGTTTCTGTAAAATGTTATTTTCACAATTTAGATATATATGCATCTGATTATTTAAAACATTTAGAGTATTTAAGACAAGATCAGTTTGTCATGTATCTTCTCTATTATAATTTACAAAAATATGCTTTAAGCAAAATAAACCCTTTTGTATATCATTTAAATCTCCTTTTTATAAGAAAGGGGGCAAAGGAGCGATGGGATCAGATAGGTGATCATTGGCACCTCTCATCCTCATACTAGAGACACTAGAAGATTCTGAGGTTGAGATTCTCTTATACCTAAAGATTAATATTTAATTTATAGCGTTCATCCAACAATGTCTACTTGTCCAAAGCCAACAACAGTAATATGTCCACCCCGGGATTGCCCTCCTCCAACACTAAAACCACCCTGTTTGGTGAAGCCAGTTATGCGAGGGTTGCACTGGGCACAAACTAAACGTATACTGACCCAAGCTATAGTGCTGTCAATTTTAAGTGGTGCTTCGGTCTACTTCTTTGTTGGTCTACCAAGGAGACGAAAGTATCGTGAATTCTATGCGTAAGTATTGTTTTGGAAGATTTGTAAATATCAGATAACAAAAAAATGCTTCTGTTATTTACATCAACAGTGCAACAAAAATCTGAGGAGACAGTTTTTATCTTTTTTTTAACTTTAATTTAATCTAGCAACATACATTGTAATGCCATCCATTTTTTCATCGTCTTACTTTTTCCAAAAACGTCTATCCAGCTATTTGTAAAAAAATAAACAGATAAAATCAATGTATCTATGGCTTTAAAAACAATAAAAAAAATAATTTACATTCAAATTAAGAACATACCACATACCTATTTGACCTGTTAGAATTTATCCAAGTATTTATTTTGTGTATAAAAAATAGAACATAGTGAACTAAACTAAAACCAAAATATCTTGCAACAAAAAAAAAAGTAATACATCTGTAGTTGAAGAAAACATCTGTAGTTGTATGATGGAATCAATAAAATTTTATTAATAATCGTTTGTACAACAATATTCATAACATTTAAGTGTTTTATATTGATTATTATTGAATATTACAAGCAACAGTACATTAGTAAATGTAATTAATAACAAAATTATATAAATTATCGACAAAATTTGAAATGTAAATTCGAATGGAATACTATAGAAAATTACCTTATACTAACAGCAACAGTAACTGTTCAAACTTGCAGATTTTAATTTACTTTTACCGTAAAAGGTTTTTGTTATCAATTACTTTCACTTCAACAATCAACAAAATTTCAAAGCAATTTTCTAATTCCATAAAATACAGACTGTATAACAACCACAGCTCTACATATGTTTGACATTTTACAAATACAGATGTTATTAAAAAATTGCAAAATTCTTATCTTTATTTTGAAATTGTTTCTATTTATACATTAATATAGTAAACAATATTTACGTCTTACTTAATTTCTGAAATTGTACTGAACACGTTTATAGTAAAGAGGACTTTTAAAATTAAGTTTTAACTAGTAATCATTAAATGATTAATTAAATATTACGTATCACCACATTACCACACATGGAGTTTATAGCCTTAATTTTTTTTTCTTCTTGTATTGTTCACATGAACATTTTATATATCATACTATCCCATATAGTTCGTTTTTGCTTATGAGAAAAGCTTTATGCACATTTCGTATTTGAAATTAATTTCCCATTTAATGAGTGTAAATGTAATCTAGTGTTTTTAATTTTAGGAAAGGAGAATTTGAAGCTTGGGCAGACGAAATGGCTCGCAAAGGACTATTTCAATCAGTACCTATACCGCCACAGAAATAACATCCCATTAATGTATAAAACGGTTTTATTTAAAAACCTAGTTTCGATGAGAATTTGTTACATTATCATAAAACTGCAGACACTTTTTCTTGAATTAGACCATGAAGTTATTTATTTAAATTTATTTTTAATTATCGCTAAGAAAACAGGAAGTGAATCGTGTCCTCACGTTTCATGGCGGCAGCCAATCGAAATTCTTCATATTTTTACAAGAATATGAAGATTATGATAAGCACCAATCACGTTTGGTCATCAGTGGAGCATGAATTGTCCATGATGTAACTTTGTAGAGGCGTATAAAATAACTTAAATAACGAATAATATTTTTCAATTTATATTATCCACTAGTTTAACTATTATTTTAATGCATGTTAATTTAACTTAGTTAAATTAAAACTGAAATTATACATTATTAAGAACGTTGTTATTTCTGGTTTTATTAGAATGGACTACATCCAAAGTATACCACGTATGTTGTCTACTTCGAGTCAATGCGCATGTCAAGTTGAAAATTGCAAATGGCGGCCGTTGTTATTGTTCGTACCGAATAACTATTTGTAAAATATATACCAATCTTTTTAGCGATTTTACTACTGGACTGTTATACTGATGAGATGCGTTAACTTCTTATGATTCGGCGCGATAAGTTTTATGTACGATTTTATGTGTTTTGGGTGTTTTCTTTTAATTCTATGTGTGTCATGCAAATGGGGTAAGCTGGAATTATCGGATGTCGCTTAGGTTGTTTTGGACAGTTTCAATGGGAAAATGGAGTGAAGTTTTATGATCTAAAGTGTGGAAATGGAAAATACCTAAACTTATTTGTACATCGCGACATCATTGAATATCGGAAAAGGACGAGAACGTCTATAAATTACGATTGTTCCATGCCGTGATTGCACTCCCCGTACATTTCAAAATGGCTGCTGCTCTTCACGATATATGAGCTTTGCGTCACTGGAACATAAATCAGTGGTTTAGATTCGTGTTGAAATTCGCGTATTTGTACGCTTGTGACTATATGTGAAAAATCTAAAATAGGTTGTGGACAGTGCCCCGGGAATACCTGGGGCGGAACAATAGTGGCTAATATCATATGTTGCTGAAGTAGTGGACAGGACAAGTGCCCATAGGACCGATATTGCCTTGCGTCCGGCGGATTGTAATGTTCAGCTTGATTTTCCAGGATGATTTGGAACACGAGACAATAGAAATTTTGTGTTATTGAGCGGAATGTGACATTGTATGATAGGTGAGTTGCTTTTTTTTTAGTTTATTTACATTTCGAGGGGTGTCAAACATAGATGTCCTTACAAAATGGATACATTGGTTGACAGGAGATCGGTCGGTCGTGTAGACCGCGCGGTGTAGGTTGTAAAAGACATCTAATTTTGGCGAACATGTTATAAAACGACTCACTTTATAAAATAACAATATTTTCGTTGTGTAACATGCGGCATAGTTTATGAAATTACGACCTTGTCGATGATGTAGGAAATATTCCGTTTAACGAAATATATTTACACAGTTATTAATTTTATATTTTGGTCTACATTTTTAGTCTTGTCATGTACTATTGCTTTAAAATTATTTCTATGAAATTTTAGGTTATACTAAAATCATTTAACACTTTTTTACAAATTTACAACAAAAGTAAACTGCTTAGTTTACCATTTCAATTTACTTTTATTTGTATATGACTGAGTTTATAACCTCAACAACCAGTAGTTTTGTTTTTGTTCAAAGATCATAAGTTACTTATAATAAAACAAGAAATTGTTTTAGTAAGATCGATTTTGGGTACATTTATAGATAAAAAAAAAATATATTCAGTGCACTTTCATAAAGTAAAAATATTGCCTATATTTGTAAATCTTAAAAAATAATAATATTACCATTTCATACAGTGTTACAAATAAATTACATATATTCAAATCATCCATTCTAAATGTGTCTAATACATTTTGAGAACTTTTTTTTTCAATAAATAGCAGACTTCATCTGTGTGGGTAATAAAACAAAATATATTAGTAGTCTATATGCTATACCAAATCATAACCTATGTGAGTTCCAAATTTAACAATGCTATGTTCGGCTATTATGGAGTTTGTGATAACAAACATCATCCAATCCATCCATCCATTTATATTGCTAAGATGCAGTGGTATCATGTTAGTATGATTTGAAAGCAGGTCCTATAACATCTGTGTAATTTTCATGTTGATATGTTTTCATTTTTATTAAGGGATTCAGTTTTAATTATGATGATAATATAGTATATAAAATATTATTAAATCTTGTTATCCATTTAGTAACAATACTAATTATACAGGGTATATAGTACATGACAATGCATCTTTTAGTGTGTCTAGACATAAACTACTGGCTTTATCACGGGGTTTGATTGTTTTTATCTTGCATTAGCTAGTCTGATTGAATCTGTACAGGATTTAAAAATAAACATAACAAATAGCCTAGATTATAATTTACATATATCCCAAATTATACCAAGATATGTTTAACTGTTGAGATATTTGATAACAAACATCCATCCATCCATCCCTCTAAAATTCCCATTTATAAAGTTTAATTATGGCATATTTCAAGTCTAAGTATAAATGTTTTTTTAAGATGGTAATATCAATGACAACATATATATAATCTAAATACCTTATCTAGAGTATAAAAAATAGACCAGAAAAAAGGCATGTAGAGGGGATCATGTAACATTAAAACGCTTTATTGGATGCTAGTAAAACTGCAACGGAATTATATTTTAGAAATATCTAAAGATACATTTAATGAACAAGAGTATAAAGAGAGAAAAGTAAATCTAAACATCTATAGAGTTCGTTTTTAACACTGTTTACCACTTCTAAGGAAAAGGATGAGTGTTATTAGTATTGAAATTGAACAAAAAGATGTATAATTGTTTATTAATATAAAATTATATACAAACAGTACACTGTTCATATATAGCAGCCCTTGACCATGACCAGCATAGATCATTGACTCTATTAGAAGCATGATTGTGAAGTCATTAACTAATGGACTTCAATGAAATAACTTAATTTGTATTAGTTTACACATTTCTGATAATAATGCGAGACTAGCTTTCGCTTACGACATCGCGCGCACTGTACTTTGGAAAAGTGCTTGTTGTAAACTGATTTAAATTAAATCTTATTTAAAACGGATATTGTATTGCAAAAGTGAACATAGAAAAGAGACCTAAACAAGTGACGATCGGAAGAACGAAATTGTTTTTTTTTTACATAGTCTATTTTTCTTAATGGCTTTTGAACGGTATATATGAAAACTCCTTGAACATGACAAATGGAACTCTAATACTGATGTATAACCATTTAAATCTTTTTTTAATTTTTAAGATCTGTTTAGTCTTAAGTTATGTGGTAACTTAAAGGTAAAGTCATTTGCAACTACTAAACTGAGTTCTCTTGTAACTTAAAAAACATTATCTCTGGGATACCCAAGTGATATAAACAAACTGAAGACTGTTCTAATTATTCTATAAAATTTTTAATTATTTTAAACTATGTGTTAAAGTTAAAAGTGCCCATTGACTGAATCTTTTACACTATTTGAAAATTTGGTAATTTTATTCAAAACTATATTTTGTAAATTCTGCCTACCCAACTGTGTCTGGTTTGATGAGACTAGATACTAATGTCTTGTTTATAAGGCTTATTCCAATTGTACATAAGTTGCATAATCTATGTACATAATATACACTATGAATAATTTTATAATAATGTTACATAAAGTACATGGCAATAATGGATCTAAAATTAGAAAAGGTGACTAATCCATAATGTTACGTCGGAACTTGATGTGTTTGTATACTGATATTACATTAATTATTTCGAGATTTTAAAAAAAAAAATTCTCCCGGCTATTTCCATTGTTTATGTTCTCATTATCTATAGGCTGTGGATTCAAATACCAGATACTATAAGAAACAATATTAATAATTCAACTGTTTCTACTGCAATGATTTTAATAAAATAGTTGAATTAATTTATTTTAAAATAAATTCTTCAGTGTACCTAAAATGTTCAAAACCATTCTAATAATGTTCTTTCTTTACTAAATATCGCCCATCTTATATTCTTCTCTTATATACTAATTTGTTAGGTTACAATTTGTTTTTGTAAATACTTACACTACGGCAACACAATATACTCATGCTAACGCCTGTTCGCGTTTAAAGTGTACGCATGCGCGCGCGCAAATGTCCGCGACAAACAGTAACGGTCAGGCGCACGACAAAATAAAGCTCATACATTGTAAGAAACTAGATGAAGATGATACAATTATACTAAAAAAAGCACAGTAATCACGGCACATTGGTTCGTTGGATTAATAAATTTAGAAACATATTTTTTCTACACCTTTCAATACATAAATTTAATAAAATGATTTAAGTCTATAAAAACACAATTGATACACATTAAAACTAATTATTAGAAATATGTGAAAATGTGTATAAGAGTACCATGTTATAGGAGGGATTACTGTAATTTTTTTTAATTTCTTATCTTCACTGCTGATCTTATCAACTAAGGTATGATTGCAATGTTTGAATTCATTGAAAATAAACATACAAACAATTTAATTTGTATACATATTAGTAATGACCAGAGTTATACCAGCTTAAATAACTAGGCATTTGAAACTAATTCTACTTAGTAATTTAATTTTCAATAACATTTAAATGATTAGCTATTGTGGAGAAAAAATGTTTTTTTAACTAGAACCAATTTATATTTCTTAATGATTGTTGCACTGGTTACCAAGTTTATTATTACATCATTTTAATTACATTATATAACATATAAATATAAAGAGTAAACCGTAATGAATTGTTGATGCAGCATACAAACATAGCTTTTGTATATATGTAAAGCTTTTCACATAGATTATTTTAATGGATTTTCTATAACAGCGGTCGTCAAACCGCGGCCCGATATTTGTTCGGCCCTGGACTTTTCGAATTATAACATATTACGAAGAAAAATAAAATTAATTTGAAACCAGGAATAATTTCACTAAACTTTAAAAAGATTTTCTGTTGCTTCAAAATCAAAAAATACAGGAGATACCTGTGTCAATTCCTTATCCACAAATGTGCGGCCCGCAGTGTTACCTCACATTGTACACTGATAGAAAAGTGTGACGACCACTGTTCTATAATAACCATAATTTTCTTTGTATTGATAGCTCTACAATAATTAGTTTGACTGTGTCGTCACTTTAATTAAACAGAAGCACAAACCTCACAATATGCTTTTAATAACCACCGTTGGATATTATATTCGTCCAAATATCTACAGTAAAACATAAAAGATTTTGTAAGTGCAAGTTATATGGAAAAATCAACTTTCCTTTGAAGCCACAAATTGCTGCTTAATTTGTGCTGATGTTGTGCTTCATTTGTTTGTAACGGCCGATCTCCACTGTAGCCATTGCCATCCTTGTCAATCTCTTTGGAAAAGATGAGAAGAATTATCTTATACATGCGCTGAAAAGGTTAATATCCTTAGTAACAATTTTTGTTGTTGATGCATATGCAATTTTTATTAGAGCTTTTTAGTGTATACTGTATTATTAAATCTGACTCCTTGGGAGAATAATGTTTGAATGAAATTACAAGAAATGCTTGAAAAAAAAAATAAACTCATGTTTGTCTCTTTAGGAAAGTGGCATGGTGTGTATGCAAGTCAATTAATAACATCCCTGTAGCTTAATCAATGGATGTTGAATAGTGTAGTCATTTGTTTCATTCATTTCATACAATTAAATCTGTGTACATTGTGACGAGACGATACTTTTTAATTAATTACCAATTTAAAATAGTACGTTTGACAAAAAGTGTTTCTAAGCATCCTAA
>JAODUI010000019.1:940055-959172 GCA_027563995.1 Papilio gigon | reverse complement strand
TCGTAATGGTAGTTATATAGAACTGACCACTCTAAACTTTGATGTGATCAGTCGTCAGACGACGTTAAAAGCGCAAACCGCCTCCAGCGACCGCAACGCCGCCTACTGTGGCCATGTCGTCGCCATTACTAGTTAATCTGCTGCAAAACGACGCGCCCGCGCCGCAGCCCAGAACGAAGCCTGTGCCACATCCGGCGAAACTGGACCGCCTCGAAGACTCGCAGGTGAGTTATTACTTCCTTAAGTGATCATTTTTCTTAATCCCTTCCAATAAATTTTAATACTTAATTAGCGCGAATTGTTTCAAACACTAAAACAAAATCGACTTCAGGTGGAGCTGGCAGTGGGTCGGCCGCCCTTTGAGTACCGCGGCGTGCGGGCCGCAACGCCGCGACCGCAGAGCACGCCGCCGCCCCAGCCGGCGCTGCCCGGCCCCGCGCCACCGCCGCCGCCCCGCGCGCCTCTCCGTCCCTCCTTCATCCGACGCTCCTTCCCCCCTCGCCCCTCGCACCACCCCTCTCCAGTTTACCGTAGTCCAGCGCCCAATGCAACCGTGGTTGGTCGAGCTCGGTTCCCCGCCAACTACACCGCGGAACCATTTCCTGCTCCGCCGCCGTATCGGCAAGGGGTGCAGGTGGCGGTCGTGCAGAGACCGAGACCGCCGCCCCCTACGAGGGTCACGCCGGAAGACCTGCAAGCGTTGTTACCACCACCTACCACATCGATGGACCAAAAAACGCAGTCAAGCTTTCAGGTTCGTAGTATTTTTAATTTATCTGTATCACAATGTTCAAACTTGGTAGTAATTGCTTAAATCATATTTTATTATTTTGTCTACAGGAATTTCAGAGGTATCAACAGCAGTACAACGCAAGGCAGCGCGCGGCGTCGAGGGCAGCGTCGCAGCCTGATTGGAATGAGCCTTATCGGGACACGCTGGGCCTCTCCATCCCAGACTTGCCCGACAACTGCGACCTGGACCAGTTGCTACCTTCCTTGGGGGCGGATCTCAACCTAGACGACACTGCTCTGTCGGCCATCTCTGATCTTGATGCCAACACCAAGCTGGATCTACTGTACGATCCCCAACAACAGGATGGTTTGCAGAACGCGACCGACTCCAACCCGGACGCGCTGCTCCAAGAGATCACCGGCGGTCAGTTCACGAGTACAAGTCTAAACGGACCGTACAACTCCGAGCTACTACCCAGTACAAGTCATAATGTTAGCGATGTGCCTTCAAAAGTTTCGGATAATTTTGAAAGTGTCAATGAGTCGAGTTTCATGCCACCCCCGCCTGTTCCCCAGCAGTCGACGTCAAAGTTTTCAAGTCCACATCACAATTCATCCCCCAACCATGCAATGGCGAGTCCGAACCCGCCTTTTAAATCGCCTCCAAATGCCAACTACTCGATGTCCCCGAATAATATACATAATGACAGAGTCAATGCAAACCAGTCCTCTATGCCTCCGCCTATGAGACTGCCTGTGAGAGCGACTTCCTCAGTGGCCACTGCGACTGTCGGGTCACAAGCAACAGCTCAGGAAATAGAAGAACAAAGCAAGCAGTATCTTATCAAGACCCTGATGAGGGATGATGATGTTCCACCACCAAAAGAGCAGGAAAAGAAGGTCGAGGAAGTGACAGTCGCTCAATGCAAACTTAAAGAAAATTCATTAGATTCACCAGAGGTTTTTGGAATAGCGAAAATCACAGAGGATGATAGTAAAAAAGAGGATGACTTGAAAACAAAGAATAAGCTTGTAAAGAAGGATAAAGATGATAAGCTGCTGGCGCAAAAAGGAGGGAAGCCAAGGACAGGGGGGGCGAAAGAGAAACCGGCTACGTTAAAAGAAAAAATAGTGCGAGATGGAAAGTCTACCAAAGTTGCCTTACCGCGGCCTCATGTCGCAAAACCGGCGCCCGTTAGCGACGCACCCAAGTCACCGACGGGCGAGAAGGTCGATTTTTCGTTGAAACTGCGGTTAAAGTTAAAAGATAAGAATGAACCTGTGGTCCAGCCCGTGTACAAGGCCGATATCAGCTTCGTGAACTTGCAAACCCAGAAGGAGGCTCTAACGAAACCGACAGAGGGTGAACTGAGAGTGCCGCCGCTACATATCAGTCTAAGAGGTCGTAATTCTGCAGTCATTAAAAACTCCAAGAAGGAAAAGAAAAAATTTAATCCTGGCGAGATGCATATGAAGAAGATTAAAATTAGAAAATCAATAGAAGCAGACGAGAAGTCTCACAGGCGGGACTCGGAAGAGTCTCTGGCGACTAAATCTGGTGACAGCACTGAGAACACAAAGACTGATGAGTATCTACATGGCAAGAACACGAAACTCAACAACCACTATTCTGAGGGCGAGACGATCACAACATCGATCCCTGGCGACCTGAACGTCGTATACAGGATGAAGACAATATCAAAAAATGCTCACATCGTCACCAAACACGACTGCAAACTACTCAACAATAAAACACAATTAGACACTTTAAAGATGAAAAAGAAGTCAAAGTTCTTAGGCGACGGTGGTAAAGTCATGGAGAAAGAAAGAGACAAAGATTGTAGGAATGATTTATTAGAAAAGGAGGGGAAGTACGCCCAGAACGAGGGTTACAGAGAGACTCCGAACAACCATGAGGTGAAAAAGAAGTTACCAACTCCAAAACAAGAGAAAGAAGGTGCAAAATGTGATATAAAGTCCAGTGAAGTGAAGAGTGTACAGTTGGACGGGTACAATGAGAGTGTGAAGTGTGGTGCTAGTGATGTGGACAGGGTCATGTGTCACAAGGGTCTAGAGCGGACGCTTAGTGCGGACGAGCTGGTGGCGGACAGTAAAAAGTTCGAAACGCACAGGGCCAGTGACGATAACAAATTAAAACGGACACTAACTGACAGTGCTATCACCTCGCCCAATGGACTGATCTCTTCCGAGAAGAAACGGAAGACTAGCCATAGTTCCTGTCCAGGTATGTATGGCTTGTTGAAGCTTTGATTGTAATCTTCCCCTTTAAAGATATACACAAAATACATTATGCCAGCTGTCACTGGTGACTGGCGCAGCGTAAAATTCAAACAAACAACCTGAATTCTATTCTAAACTATACATATATAGGTAATCTATCAGTCAAACAAAGTCCATCCTGATCTGTTCAATCAGTCTGAAGTTATGATAACAATCATCCATCCATCCATCCAAATTTTCGCATTTATAATGTTAGTAAGATTTTACAAATATGAACTACATAAACTGACAATATCATCAACCACCGGGTTTTCCCTTCTGGGGGTCAGCTCAGTATGTACAATTCCATACATCTCTGTGAGGTCATGTACACACTTCCTATGCATATCTTTCACACAATCCCCACCATCTTCGTCTTCCTCTACTTTTATAGCCATCTACATTTAATCTCATCACCTCCTTGTTTATGTGCTCATCATCTCTTCAACTATATATTTGTTGTGCAAAGTCTTATTATGTATTTTGTGTATATCTTGAAAATTATTTTTATTATATACATGGTAGCGTAAAGACAAAATTAAATGATTTTAGATTTATAGTACATTATAGTTGTAATGTGAAAAATATTTTTTTAACATTGTATCAATTGAAATATGATGCTACTTATAAAAACGGCTTAACGCACGTGTAGATCGGTGTCGGTACCGACTAGTTTCGAGCCCATCGTAGGCTCTTCTTCAGGGTGAGTGGGATCGGTACTATAGCGCGCTCGCGGCACCTCGCTCACATAGTAACTAGTCGGTACCGACACCGATCTACGTGAGTTAAGCTGTTTTATAAGTAGTATAGTGGAATGTCTCACGACAGTTTTAATAGTTCAATTGAATATGGTTTAAATTAATTGTTAATAGTTTTTTTTTTATTTCATATTCTTATATAAATTATCGAATATTGATTGTTATAATAATACAATAACATATTTGGCTTTGCTTGTGTTTCATGTAATCCATTTAATTTTGTCCATTGGCATCAATATGAGAAATAGTTTTTTTTTTAATTTTTCATTTAATTGCAAATGGTGATAAATCTTTTATTTCTATTTTCATTTATATTTTTATTTATTATATGGCATATTTCTCAAATTGATTTTTGCTTATTAATACATTGTCAATAATTTTAATTATAATATACAAGCAAATAAAGTCTTTAACTCTATGAAAGAATGTATTTTTTGGCAATTACATTATAATTTCTAAGGTGACATCAAAAAGATTTTTTCCAAATTGAAACATAAATACTATTGTTAGTTTGGCAAATTGTCTGTTTGTTACAGCATCACATAATAGTTGGATGGGTTTCTGGGAAAGTATCATGTAGTTTTTATAGAGTACAAAATTTAAAAAATGACTCACGTGATTGGCAGACAAAAGTATCTCATACGACGGGAGGCGCGCGAAAGCCCGTAGTAAAGTACGTCGTCCCGCTAGAGCCAGGGATTAGATTAGATTTTGATAGTTTGCTTACTGGTATTCCAGATCCCCCTGGATCGACTAACGTAGGCACGATCAGGGGCGGTCGGGTGGAGTCGCCGCCACCCGCCTCTAGTCAGCGCCCCGGGGCGGTCTCGCCGCGCAGGAAAGAGAGGCCCAAGGACAAATCCTACTGCAAACTGGTCGCCGAGCGCGCCGCTCGCCCCGACGCCGACAAGTTCGGCAACCGTTCGCCCAACTCGCAGGCGCAGGGGGAAGACTCTGGAATCGAATCCATGGACGCCCTGTCGGAGAAGTCGCCCAACCAGGCCAGCCAGTCCCCGCCCGGACCGCAGAGGAAGGAGCGGCTCGATATGCCCCGCTCCACCAGCCCGACGTCGGTGCAGAGGATAATAGGCGTCATAGACCCGCCGCCTGCCTCCGACGAACTGCTGGAGAGGCTGTCGTTGGCGACGGGCCAACCGCACTACGACCCCGGACCGCCTGACATCGACGATTTGGGCGACATCGAAGCAGAATTGGCGAAAATGCACGCAGACCACATCAACGGCGATGACTCGGTGAGGAGGCCGCCCGACGAACTATCACACACCAAAGACGTGAAGAGGGAGCCCACGCCGATCCTCAGGGACGACGAGAAGCAGAGCCAGAACAACGAGAGGGTTGAAAGCAAGGACGAGGCAATGGATATAAAGGTGGACGATGTTAAACTCGAATGCAATATTGCTCAAAGTAACGAAGCGTGCAGTAAAGACGAGTGTATATCGACTAAAAAAGAGAAGGGTCTCGAGGACTTCGACCACCTTCCGAGCAGAATGTCGCCGCCTCTCTACACGTATTCCAACCAGGAGAAAGTGTGTGCGAACGAAGCAAAAGATGAGAAGATTTTGTCGGAGAACGGCGACACGTGTACGGACTCCTCGAAAGAGAAAAGTCAGAAATTAGAAAGATTACCTCTCAAGGCTGACTTTCCCGATAAGAGTTTACTAGAGCAGTTGCTCATAGAAATTCCCACTCCAGATTACAGCAACAAGAGACCGGAATCCCCGTCACCTTCGGCGTTGGAACGCGTCGCGAGGAGTACGGTCCGGACGAGGTCGAGCAGTAAGATGAACAGCCCAGCCGATGGTCCGAAGACGCCGAGACTGAGTCCCGGTATCAACAAGGTGGATAGATCCGATTCTCCCGCGCTACAACCTAGAAATTGCCTTCGCAGTGGGTCTGTAGACAAGGTGAGCCCGCGCACTGTTAATTCTGTACCCGCGCCGGCGAAACCTCCTCCGGGTGTGAAGAGGAAGAGAAGAGAGTCTGAGAGCTCCTGTGCGTCCACCATTAGTTGTGAAGAGGGCTTGTCTCCGGCGGGGAGACCGAAGAAAAAGCCGAGAAGACTCGACCAAAAGCCGATTAATGCAGCGGTCGCGGCTTGTGGTAAACTGAAGAAGGAATCGGACAGTGATAGTGATGAACCTTTAATATGTAAAGTGAGGGGGAAAACGGGGAAAGGTCTGAAGCCGGTCGGCGTGAAGGTGGTGAAGAGTGCGGAGGGCGTGGGTACGAGGCGTTCGGTGCGGCACGGGCCCGCGCCGCCCACGCCCGCTGCGCCGGTCGCGCCCGCCGCGCCCGCCGCTCCGCCCAACAACACCGCCCTGCGACGGAAAACGCGGAGTGCAGGTGAGCAAAGCAAATATTATGTAAGCACTATATTATCAAATGTTAACTATGCAAAGAAGGTAACAGAAAAAATATTCTATCTCGAGTCTCGACGTTACTATGTACGGTATGTGATGTCTGAATCCATTTGTCCTCTTATTAGCGACAACATCGTTACATGTTATTTTTTATATATTCAAACTTTGTACACAATTAAACAATATACAATTTTTGTAAGACAAATCAAGAAAGAAGAAACATGGGCACTGGCACTGGCGAGCTGAACTCTTCAAGAGTTCTTTTACTACTAACTCCTTGAAATTTAAATGCTGTCTTATTAGCACTAGATAAAAATAGTGGGTTTTACACCATCTTTGTATACTTTCAGTTGGCGAAAGCGTGAGCGCGACCGCGGGAGCTGTGAGGCGACGTCGCGCATCCCGCGACGGGAAGTGACGGCGGCGGCGCGCGGAGCCCCGCCCCGCGCCGCCGCAAGCCCCGCTCCCGCTGCCGCTGCCGCTCGCGCTCCTGTACCCGCTGCCGCTCGACTGACCCCGCCACCGCCGCCCCTGCTTCATACACAACTGGCTCTACAACTGTTGACATCTCACTGACAAATTAAAAAAAAACTGTTGCCTCCATCATCCACGAACTGTCAAAGTGAAATTAATCAAGATTAATGTGTGTGTTAAATTTTTATATGTGGTGTGTATCTAAAAAATTAATCTATTGGCTTTTTGGATTTGGTGAATCTCAATGATTTGGATAGTTTGTGCAATACAACGGTGACAGAGATGTGGCAGTGTGAGTGCGGTGCTGTGCGGCGGGCGCGCGCAGCGAGCGCGGGGACGGGTGGCAGGACGCGTGAACAGTTGCCCGTTCCTGACGTCACGAGAACTCCGACCGCTATTATTATGAACTAGTGAACAAATGTTACCATTTCACTATAGAGCACTTGTCGTTTTCATTTAAATGTAAGTTACTTTCCTCTATTGAGTATTTTTAAGGAGGTCGACGTATTTTTTACCACCATCGGGCTGAATTCATCTGATGAGCTTGTCGACTGCGGGAGCCTTAGTATAGCGACTAGGAAGAAATGTTTGATTATTGTACAAAAGAGCACTCGACTGTAGGCACATTGTTATGATAGGATAAATACCCGAGAGATATAAAAATAAATGCATAAAGTTTTAAAAGATATTTTCATACGTTTTTGCACGTAACTTGTAATTTCGTGATCGGTGACGTGAACCGCGTGTAGATTTTATTCGCGTTTACGAGAGTCCGCCATCTTGGATACGTTATTGTTTCATATATTTATTGATTCGAAATTTGAAAAAAAGAACAAGACGCTCGTTTCAAGATGGCGGCCGCCCGTGCAACGCATTCGCCGCTATTACGATGTAACATTAGTGTTTTTATATTTAAGGAATTCACGACCAATAATTGTAATTTTAATATGACACGAAACTTGAATAATTTCTTAGTGAAATGATAATAAACGTGACTGAGTGTTTCAACAGTTCATCTGTTTGGGCTTCCAGTATACTAAACTTTTTGCTTTGACGCCCCCATTGTTTAATTTCACCATTTTCGTACCATTATTTTTTTAAACTACCCTATTGTTGACCTTTGTAATGTTTGTAAAGTCTTTTTGAAATCATTTAAATTTTAAACCCAGTGATCCCCATAGTTAGTCAGCATTTCTTTGCACTGTATATATTTGATTGGGTTTTAAAAAGGGAATTAGTTTTCTTTTGTAGTTGCTAGTATTTATTATCACAATATTTTGATACTGTCACCTATAGTAATGCATAGATTAAATATATTTTTGGATTCATATGGAATCATGTGTGTCATGTTCATCAGTTTGGTACTTAACGGCTCGCGTGTAGCGATTGTAATTGGATGTTTCGAAACTGAACCTTGCAATGTTTGTTTCGCTGAATAAATAGAAATTGGGACGTGTTCATAATACACGTGTGTCTAAGCGGTGAGCATGATATTTTTGCATGTTTTTTTGCGGTTCCTAATGTATGAGAGGATGAGATCCAAAGCAATAATACGTGGATGTGACATTTAAATTACTTTTATATGAAAAGGTTTATAGTAACGATTGCCTTAAGAACACTTCCCCCGTACGACGTGACTGTACAGTTCCACAAGCAACTTGCACAATATCTTTGTAAAAATCCAGAGATATGTTAGTGCAAGAGTGGAGTTTCAGTTAATGTTGAGTTTTAGAACATTCTTATGTCCCCGTTTTCCTACATTTTCTACTTGAGATAATCCGTTAGGGTGAACAGTGATACAAATATGTTTAGTATATATGTAGTAATTATATAGTATATAACGGATATTTTATAATAAATGACATTGCCTGAGAGAGTGCCCTATGTGCCGCGGGAGTGGGGGCTGTGGGTCACTGCGTTTGTTGTTGAATAATATATTAGTATTGTACTGCAGAGCGACGGCCAGCCGCCGGCGCCGCGCGGCCCGACCACGGACAATCGAACTGCGTAACAAAAAAAAGCCTTGTTTTTTTTAATCGTTTTTAAATTATTACTTTAAGAGAATAATCGGTACGGCCGATGTACAATCTCTTGTGTAAATTTTTATGTATAGATGGGGAAATTTAATATATGTTATGTGTTAAGATTTTTTTTTTTCATTTTGGATGAATTTTGATGGGGGTGCTGTCGGTGTTTTTACCTTGTACATACGTATTGGCGACACTAGCGCCAGCGGCGGTCGCCGCCGGCCGACCCCTCCGCGTAGTAATACGAAGCCTTGTACTATAAAGATATAAATGAAGTGCGTGTAATATATGATAGTAGCGGGTGGACTCTCAAACCTAGCTCTGTATATTGGGTGTATAGAAAACAATTTTTTTTTTAGTTTATTGTTTTGTTTTTAATTTTGGACTAATTGATAGTAATTTATGCCGATGAATTATCTATTATATACAATTATACATAACTATGATAAAAGAGAAAATACAAATAGGTTTAAACACTATAAATATAGTATATAGGGGTTACACAACACAGATAGCATATAGTTTTGGTATGTAAACATGTACATAGAGACGGAGAAATAGTAAATAAAAGAATTGATACAATAAAAAATTAACTTTATGTTATTGTAATATTTTTTGTAGTAATGTTTTAAATCGGGAAGGGAGCCCAGCGCGGGCGGGCGCGGCCGCGGACGCCTCGGGCTCGTTGCCGGCGGACGCTGCGGTTCGTCGACCAGCCCATTTGTATTGTGCATTATTTTCTGTAAGTTGCTTTCTCTGTCGTTCTTCATTATTTTTAAAATTATATAATTATATTCATAAACTACGATGAGTCATGGTGGATTATTATCATATTATTATGAATGAAAAGAAATAAGGATTATTATTGTTCTGCTATTATTAAATTTGTAAAGTTAGTTTATTAATAAATGAATAAAAAAATTGTGTCTTATATTTATTATTACAATTAATAGTTTGTCACCTGATCCACGCCACGCCCCACGTCCTTGACATTTTTCATAACGGATTTCTTTTAAAATAGTCACTGGATGCTAAGTGAGTCCACTGCTTATGGCCACCCCGCACAAATGGATAAGAAGGGATCGCCTTTATGTAGGTCTGTAGTGTCACACTGATTGGTTTGTCCAAATTTTTTTCTGTTCTCGATAATTACATAAAAAAAGATAAATTGCATGGAACAGTTATCAAACTGGGAACTAGGCTTAATAACGAAGTAGGGATATGCATGAGAAAAACCACAACAGTCTTCGAAAATAAGGGAACTCAATAATTTCGTCTTTTCAATCAAATTATCATTAGTATGATTACGAATATTTTTAAAATGAAAAAAAAAACTACATTAAAGAAATATTCTCAGTCTCTAAATAAATCTTTGAAATTAAGAAAAGGCAGAAATTACTGACTAAAATGACTGAAACATGTGACTACCTTATAAAATAAAAACATATTTGTAAATAACTTCCATTAACTTAGAAAAGTACAAAATAACTTTGTAATTCGAATCTTGAAAATTACTTTGTACATATATCTTAAATCGTTAAGATGCAAGATCATTTAGCGTTAAGAAATTATAAAGTACCGTTGTATGCATTTTTGAGGAGAGTTTCAATTGTGTAGTGGTTTTACGATATATTGATATTTCAATTTAAAAAAAAATAAATAACAAAAAATCCTTTAATATGAAGGAAGTAAATAAAATTTACAACATTTTTGAAAGGCGAACGAGTCGCAATATCGATTTTTGTGGGAGAGCTCGGAAAATTTGTTCACGATGAACCGATTTGGTTGAAATACTGCCTTTTCATTGGTTAATATTAGTCATTAAGTTGAAGGAACCAATAGCAAGAAGCTTTGTTTGACAAGAGATAAAATGGACGAATGGCGAATGTTCAGTACTTGACGCATTGGGAATGTAATAGAAAACGATTTTACTGTTTTACTTGCTGTGTGGTCGTACTTTTGTGCAAGGTTTTGCAAGAAAAACTATCGAAACTGTAAGTATTCTATTTTTTGAATTCATTATTATTCCTTTTCTAAATTAAACTCATTTTTTGTATTAATTCAATATTATGAGGTTGGATTAAAAAATAACCAAAAGTTATGTAAGATGGGCTGTCAATACTACCAGATACCACTTAGATTTTTTTATGTTTTCAATACTTAATACATTTTTTAACATTTCCATTATTTTCTGAAACACCGCCGTGTGAAACGTTGAGAATAGCTGTTTTTAATTACTAATATTTCGAAATAGTTCAATACTGTGAATGACATTTTGAGATATTCTATTTATTAAAAATACTTCTATTAAATCATTTGTAAACGGCACAATAAATATGACGTAAGTTTTTCTTCTTCAATGGAAAACAAAGTAATTTTCAAGATTCGAATTACAAAGTTATTTTGTACTTTTCTAAGTTAATGGAAGTTATTTACAAATATGTTTTTATTTTATAATGTAGTCACATGTTTCAGTCATTTTAGTCAACAATTTCTGCCTTTTCTTAATTTCAAAGATTTATTTAGAGACTGAGAATATTTCTTTAATGTAGTTTTCTTTTTCTTTTTAAAAATATTCGTAATTATACTAATGATAATTTGATTGAAAAGACGAAATTGTTGAGTTCCCTTATTTTCGAAGACTATGTTGTGGTTTTTTCTCATGCATATCCCTACTTGGTTATTAAGCCTACACAAAGGGATTACTAGGCCTTAGCTAACCACACTGTCTGGCTGCAGAATTCACTTAACACATCATTGATAGATGTGCAGGTTACATCACAATGTTTTCCTTCACAATAAGCTTGTGTTTGTCCTAATTATCAATAATATTTATTGTGTACCACAGATGGCAGACAAAGCAGTATCGACAATCTCGAAGCCTCCGATGCGAGGACTCCTCAACAATGTCATCAAGCGCAACCTGATTGTGGCCTTGACAATGGCTGGCGTGGCCGGGTTCAGTTTCAAGCAGCTTGTAGGAAATGAACGCAAGAGGCGGTATGCTGAATTCTACAGGTAAGGGTACTTAGTAACCAAGTCTAAGTCTATGTGATACTTATTAGGGGTAACCCTTAGATTTTTTACACAAATTATAACACTCTGGGCGTAGGAATAAAAGAAACTTGAATTATAGTGTAAAATACTGACTGCCCTACTCAGAATTATTTTACAGTTACTTAAACAGACCTTAAATTTATATTTCTTGTATTAAATTAACATTAATGGAATCTCTTACTGGTCAAATTAATCCCGAGTGACAAAGAGTAAAGTAAAGAAATTGGTAATCCACTTGATCTGTTTCCAGGACTTATGATGCGGAGAAGGAGTTTGAAGAGATGCGCAAGAAAGGTCTGTTCCAGTCGTGCTAATTTAATGAACAACTGTCGTAGTATTAATATTTGCTGTGAATAATGTAATTTAAAAATAAAAATGAAATGATAATTTGATTGTTTTATTCCAGTATACTACTTATAAAACGGCTTAACTCACGTGTAGATCGGTGTCGGTACCGACTAGTTGCGAACCCATCGGGGACTCTTCTTCACTGACCGCCGATACCGACTTACACATGTAATAAGCTGTTTTATAAGTAATATAGTGAAACATCTCACGACAGTTTTAATAGTTTGTTTTATTCCATTCATTAGTGCAATAGACAAAATCTAGTTTGAGTTACTGTTGTTACAAAAGGTTAAGATTGTTGAAAAGGAATAGAAAAGTAATTAGTAGTAAGTAGAGTTAATTAATTAATTAAATATTTTAGGACAGTTTTCAACACTATGGAAACTTAGGTCGCTTAACAAATACTAAACGCATATGCATACTAATTTCATAGAAATTGGTTGTCGTTTGAAATAAAACAATAAAAATGTTACGATAATTTTAATCAGGACATCAATTACACGTCAGCCAGAACTCACGAACTTGTAACAATATCAATTGATTACAACTTTTTAATATACACCATTTAATTGATTTTCAAAAATTTCTACATAATCATAAATAGTACTTAATTCATCAAGGACCAGCCTGTTAACTTTACTAATGTGTCGAATTAGATTTTAATAAGTTAAAAGCACAGATATATAATCTATAGCTCGGGTAAGTTCCCTCAGTGTTGTTATTTACAGTAGTTATTTTAAAAATCGACTTTCGATTAGAGTCAGTATAATGTACGGCCAGATAATTGGAATCCAACATGACGGCCACTCAACTGTCAGAATCCCGCCAGCCAATCAGCAGCGTGTGCCAATAGATGAACAAGGAGGCATAGGCTAAAAATAACAGAACAGTTGTCTGATCAATAAGAAGGAAGTGTCATCGATGTACACGGAATATGTGGTCGTACATTATACGGACTTCGGGAGGTCAAACTTCTGTGAACCAGTTCATCTATAGATTATACATCTATGGTTAAAAGTTCAATTTCAATGTTAATATTCACTGCCCGCAGATAATTTTGGAACGTGATGTCTTTTTACGCAAAACTTTTAACTTATTAAAATCAATTCGAACAATTAATCCTACTTAAATTACAAGAGAAAAGTCACTTGCTCACTGACCTCTACGTAGACAACACCGGACAGGTTGATACTTGAAATTACAGCTTTAGTTTCTTTCTGTATTAAAGCGCCTGTTGATGTTACTGACAGTTAATTTTTTCTTCTAATATTAGTTCGAGTTTTGACCACTGCTACTGTCAGCGCCAAAATAGTGAAGATCAAATGGACACAAAATAACACGGATATACCCTGTCCAGTGGTTTATGTCAGTGGTCAGAGTACGCGGTTACAGAATGGCGCGAAAACGTCACTTTTTCGTTATAAATATTGTTTAAGTACACAATACTGGATCAGTGCATATCCAAAATATTAAGTAACATATTTTCACCTCAGTTTTTTTCCGCAAGAATAATAAGGACGCGATTTTTTTTTCTTTTTATAGAAACAGTCGGTTCGTATGCTTTCAATAATCTTATTAGAACAGAAATATTTCAGAAGAACACAAAAAATAATTTTGAATCATAGATTTTTTTTTAATAGTTACATTTGAATATTGTACTAAAATGACATAGAAAAATTTGAGACCGTAAATATTTTTTTTTCTTTTATTAGATAAAAAAAAATTGTGCGTCTGTAAAAAAATATCATTAATTGAGACTTACAAAAAACACACGTAAAAACGAAGGCAGTGACAATAATGGGGTAGAATTAGTATTACTTGATTTTATCAATTACATATATAAATATACTAAATTACATATATTTTACATAGGATATGGCAGTAATTGTTATTGTATTGTGAACTGTGACCATGATAATAGAAGTCAATGGTTCCTACAGAACAAGTCACGTTAGTAAAGGAACCAATGCTGAACTAAAACTAATTATATGTGTGCAAAAATAAAACTGAAAACAATAATAAGCCTATTGTCAATGAAAATGAGAGATTACATTGACACATGTCGGGCTGCATCATTAATTGTCTATGGATTTTGAGAGGTTCCAGTTTTTAAATTGATTGCTTACATAAGTTTCTCATAATTTCTCATTTCTATTGATTTCATTATTTAAATAGCTACAATACTATCAAGTTTCTTGATGTCTTTGGCTTTTCATATTTAAATGACAACACTCAAAGTAATGTTACAAAGAGAGCCCATTAGTAAACTTAACAAATCTACAATAAGTAACCAGGAAATTTGTTCTTATTAAATTATTTATGCTTACAATTATAGATACAAAATATATGATCCAGGCCACAGGAGTAAAAGAAAAACACTGTTTATTAGTGCGGTTAATATTTCATTTAAATTACTTGACATTTCGAAAATAGACTCTCGATTTGACATTAAACTGAAATATACATTTATTGGTTGTCTATAGTTCAGCTTTAGTAAGTTTTTAAAGGATTGATAACATTGCTAGTAATAATATTATGATGAACCAGCATCATAATTACCTTACATTACAGCGTGGGTTCCAGAACCAACGAGGAAAAGAATTTGACAATATATTTTGTACACGTATTTCGTCAGTGGAAGCCGACGTTATAATATAACTGAAATTGAATTGAATTTTTTGTACAAATTAACTATTGAATAATTTAAGAAACTTACTTTTTAATTTCTGTGCATAATTTTGTAACGTTTATAAGAAAGACAGTAATTATTAATTATAAATGCTATAGATTATTGTATTTTACATATCTCTATTTAATTCCGGAAATAATCTTAACGAAAAAATAAATATGTCAAAAACATTTCAAATTTAAAAACGGAACTTTTTTATGGACAAAAGCTGTACAGCCATACAGCCACTGCTCAAACTAATTACAAAAACGACGTTAAAATCATGATAACCTTCAAATAATGTAGTATAATAACATGTAACGAATGACGTCATTGACATGTTACAGTAAACGAAATAATAAATTGAAATCAAATAAAAAATGAATTATATATTTTTGGAATAGATTCACATCTTACCGTAAAACTCAACGGCCATGACACTTGTATTGACATATATAGTCTGTCTTGTCAAAGAGTATGGAAGGGACATTTTGATACAAATGTCATTGCTGTCAAATATTTATTCGACTAAATCTTGTTAATCCACAACATTAATCCTATAAACATCAACAATACAGTTAGAGAAATTCACTAAATACAATTATTATTATTATAATGTAATTAATAAGCGTAATAGATCAAAAAAACATTAATTGTTTTTTTTTGTTCATACATAGCGTATTAAACATTTTACTTCGCAGTTTCTGGTCTGTTTACTAAGAATATTAATACATCGTTTTTTGTTTTTAATTGACAATGCAATAAAAGTGTGAACGGCCTGTCAAAATAGACCAAAGAGTTCTATTACAACTTCCAGTCGTACTAATCATAGTCTGAAAGTATTTATCATCACGCCAGAATATAAGACAGACATATAAAATAAATTGAATACGTAAAGATATAATGTATCAGAAAATAAAAATACCAAACTGAATAATTACATGTTCAAGCAGTTTTTATTTGTTTTACTTTTAAAAGCCATAAAAAAGAAGAAGTTAGATAAATAACAAAAGAACAGATTTATCAGTTCGTCACTTGTGTTTAAGACAATTTCTTCCCTAGTCGTTTGCATTATAATATTTAAAATTTAATTTTAGATTTACAATACTTTTGATACAATATTTTTTTTCCCAAACTAACATAAAAAAAAACAAAACCTCGATGTATTAATAAACTTGTGAAGCACTATCAACACATCAGCAGTTCTCCATGCCTCTAACATCGAAGGTGCGACCTTCGAACTCCTCGTTGCCATACCCTCTATCATCATACTCACAGTCCCTGCCGTTCTTGACAGCCTCTACGAGCGGCCCGTGCAGCTTGACGCACACTATCTCCTTATAGTTCTCCATGGCCAGCGCGAGCACGGACCCGCCGAGGAGCACTTCGCACCATGTTATACGTTCCGGCGGAGTGTATACAGCGATAAGTTTGCCTGTTGGTTACAAATATTATTCAAAAAGCACTAAACCATATATTATTTATTTTTATTTATAAGACTTACAGCTAGATAAAACTAAATAATAATAGAGTGGTCAGCAGGGAGCCAATTAAGAGTTTTCGCTACTAACAATTGTATAGTAAGCAGTAACACGGGGAGCCGACCAGCTGCAGTACTGTATGCAATGGCAGCATACAGTACTGCGTTGCTTAGTTCCGCAACAGTTAACAACAATTATGATCTGATGATCTGGTCCAGTTTTGCAGGAGTATCCTGGATGAGGGCGGCCGAAGAACGGTCGTAGTGGCGATCTTTGGAGGAGTCCTACGCGTAATATTGGGCGAAATCTGGCTGATATAATGATAATGATGATGAAACCCTAGATTCATTTTGTCTAATTGTTTATGGTAAATAACCGACCATTAGATAGTAAACATTTTATCAGTTACATAATTTGGTCCTTCGAGCAGGATTATGAGTTTTTGTAAATATAAGTGAATATACCGGTGTGTAGGTCCCAGAGCCTGACGGAGAGGTCCCTGGCGGCGCGGTCCGCGGACAGCAGCACGGCGCCCGCGCGGCACAGCCGCAGCATGGACGGCGCGGCCGCGTGCCCGCGTAGCGTCAGCCTGCAGTTACCTGAACAACATTGATCACGTGACTACACTGGGGGCGGGGAGGTCGTTTAAATCTATCCATATACAAATTTTCCAAGTATTTTTTTAATTATTACTTTGTTCTACTATACGGACTATTTAGCGGTCATGTGTTCGCATGCCACCACTCGACTATTGTCGTGAGCCATATCCTAGCACAAGCTTTTTCAAGCTTACCAGTAACAAGGTCCCAGACCAGGATCCTGGTATCCTCCAATCCGGAGACGACGCAGCCGTCGGCGGAGCTGATGGCGAGCGCGGCGGTATCGCAGCCGGGCTTCCACTTCTTGAAGAGCGTGCCCGACTGCAGGTCGTATACCACGATGAAGTTGGGTGTCGGCTCGTCCAGCTCGCGGGACACCACGCACACGTACGAACCTGACACCAATTAGTTAAAACTATAAATAAATTGCCTACTACATCAACCTGCCCTTTTCCCTAGACAGTGACGTCACAGTACTCATACATCTCTGTCAGGCGTCACATCTAAGCTCACACTATTCATACACACATCCTCTTTCATTGTATCCATCCAGATTCAAAATTGCCTAATACGTCATCGATTAAAACATTTGTTCGTTGACTCAATTCTAAAACCTTCCTGCCTACCCTATATACGGCACAGTATGTACTCCATACATCTCTGTCGGCTCCTATCTGAATGCACTTTGATTACCTTTAAAAAGAAGTTTATTTTCAATATACCTTCGTAAGTGATAGCAGCTTTGGAGGTGATGAAGTCATGATGCGGTATACGCAGGTCGTAGAGTAGCTTGCGCGAGGTCAGCGACCACACCAGAAGCGGGAACGGTTTCTGTGTCTCGTCGCCGCACACCAGGATCCTGGTGGATTACCGTTTGTTACAATAGTAGAGTCCTCAGCAACATTAGCGACTATGACAAAGTCATGTCTTACCTTCCATCACCGGAGACCAGCAGAGAGTTCAGAAACCTGTCCTCCCCAGCTTTAAATGTAGTCACACAGTCACCTACAAATACGACGGACGTTTCACCTATTTTTATATTACAGTAATATTCCATAAAGAAAGAAAGGGACGAAATAACATTTAAAAAAAAATATTTACATATTAGTTAGGAACTAGTTCTGTAAGACAAAATAAAAAAATTGAAAATAACACAAATGTCCAACGCAAAAGAGTACGGACCGGCAATCTATTGATGTGAAAAAAAAAGAAAAATAGAAATTTACGGTTATGACCAATAAAAAAATCGCCTATTTCAGTTACGTATTAAAGAAACATTCCAAATTGTCTATGACTATCCTTTCAAGATGGAGCAAGACGGCTCTACGGACGTAGACATGAGTTGACAGCTGTCAATAATGGCGGGAACAATTGTCATAATTTATTTACAACTAGATGTAACTTCGACAGTATCACAAAAAATATCAATAATTAAATGTAAAATAAAAGATATATGAGTTAAAAATATTCGCAGAACTAACCTGTCTCTATGTTCATTAAGTTGACGTACATTCTGTTCCGGGAGAGGGCGACGAGGTGGGCGGCGTCGTGCAAACCGTAGTACGGCATCTTCTGGTTCATCACACCCTTCAGTGTCACCACGAACTTACCCTACGACAGGATAACGGTGAGTTTGACTTGAATCTTACCTTAACTGGTCATTTAATATAGATTGCTTTTTGTTAAGTAACCGTGGACCTTGGTATCCGGAAATGGGATCTAAGGCGACTGGCAAATCTGAACCTAACATTAAGTCCAAATCTATTAATACTAAGGGACACCCTTAGTGTCCATTTAACTCTGAGTGCGACAGTTTATAAATTAAGTTATTTGTTAATATAAAATTTAAATGTGTAAATATAGATTTGTTCGTGATGACCTGATCCAGATCGTAGACCCTCAGCTCTCTCCGGCACAGCACCACGCATCTGTACTCGTCTATCGGCACCAGGTTGATAGGATGCGTCACACCGGTTAGCTTACGAACCAGTTTACATCTGGAATGCATCATTTTGTGTCATATTACGGGCATTCGGAGAATAAAAAAAAAAACTTAACCTAATTCTTTCACATTATGTTCTCCATCCAGAGATGAAGCCATGAGTTACTTTCTACAATCCATCCAAACATTGTAAAATTTACTTCATTAAATTTTTTTAAGTTAAATTACGTCATTTTATAATGAAAAAGGTGGACCGACGACTAAGTGCGGACGGCAGGATGTCGTTGGTTGCAGAAAGCGGAGGACCGCATACTGTGGAAGGCATTGGGAAAGGCCTATGTCCAACAGTGGGCAGACAGGGGCTGATGAT
>JAODUI010000019.1:885873-896158 GCA_027563995.1 Papilio gigon | reverse complement strand
GTGCTCGCGTCGACTCGCGTACGAAGCCTTCGAGCGACTGTAGCTTGGAAAATGGAACACCGCGAAAGGACTCGTTGGTACATCTACGCCAAATTTCATCCGGAACCATATAGCCATGGAGATACATTCTAACATCCATACATCCAAACGTTAGCATTTATATTAGTGAAATTAAAAAAAAAACTTTGTTGATATAAATGTTTTGTAAATCGTTCTATCATAATAGAGTTGTCGAAAAATTATTTTCGTATCTTTTGATTTAAAGAAATGTGTTTGAAATTATTTATTTGAAATAATCATTCCTTGATAAAATGATAACATCTCGAATAAGAACACCTCCATCATATAAACCTCGGTATATTATCGGTTCAGACTGAATGGTCAGACTTTGGGTAAAGTTCCTCGTCCGCAATGAGAAACGCCAGTCACAAAGATTTTCATATATATTAAATTTAATAAGACTTAAAATAAAAAAAAATCAACATGTGCATTGCAACTTGCAACATCCCAGTGCACGCTGCGGCACAGGCCAGCACACCGCCGGGTGCGCCGTGTGCCCGCGGCGGCGGCGGCGCTGCTACTGGAAGTCTGCGAGCGATTGCCGCCAGGTGGCGTGGAAGGGGATGCGGAGGAGTTTCAGCTTAGTGTTCGGCATCTGCGCCGACAGCAGCCGCTGGAGCGTCGGCAATGGTAGGATCTCCACCTGACAAATGACACATGTATCATGTTTTAAAAAATTGCTGCCCGGTACGTTTCTTGGTCACTGAGGGCGTTTTACTGAATAGGAATCTTACATAACCCTATCCTCCCCCAATAGGCTGGGTATCTTTGAAGATTCCCCCATGCTCCTATACAAAAAAGGTGTATATTAAAGGCGATTAGTGTGGATTTAGTTAGAGAAATCACCACTGAGGTACAGTACAGGACGTACCTACATTCGTAGGATTGTGTGTCTGTACATGTGCGTACAGTTACGTGTCCATGTGCGTGCTAGTGTGCGTGTGGGTGTACCTGCGGCGGGCCCGCGACGTGGTCCGCGTCGTCGGGCAGCCGGCAGCCGGGCACGGGCTTGAGCACGGGGATGCACTCGCCGACGTCGCGCCGCTTGTCCCCGCTCTGCTCGCACTGGTCTATGAACAGCTCGGTGACGCGCAGCAGCTCGATGGTCACGCCCCACATTAGGTGTGTCAGCGTCTCCTTCAACCGCAGCACTCCGCTCAGCACCTGAACACATCGCATAATACAAACATGAATACTACAATAGTAATTAAATGTACATGGCAATACTGAACAGTACTAAAGGGCATAAAAAACAAAAAGAAAATGGTTTGATCAATCTAACATTGACAATAAAATTGCAACTTCAAGCTTGAAACTGACTTCAATATAATTTTTGCAAATGCAAACAACAATCTGTTCTTTTTTCGAAATGGTTTTTTCTTCTTTTTTATAACGACGTCTTTGGACAAAAACATATAAAAACTTTTTGAACAATTCCTTCAAGGTATATTGACCTGTTTATTTGTGGTAGCGGACTGCGACACGTATGTGGGTATGATTAGTAGTCTCTGGATATTTTTGCACTCCGCCAACGCGTCGTCGAAGCCGACCTGTACACAACACAATTTTTAAATAAAAATAAATCTTTAATATTTTCATTATTATAAAACATGTTGAAAATGGTACTGAACGCAATATCAATTCGTAAAATTTACTACTAAACGATTGTTGCGGAGGACCGCATACTATGGCAGGTATTGGAGAAGGCCACTTGTAGTGGGCAGACCAAGGCTGATATTTTTATAGGACCAGTATTCTATTTTTTATTTTTCTATTCCCCATAAACACGATTATATTTTATCTGTCTATAGTTGTAGTTCTTTAATCTTTATGGATGTTTGTGATATCTGCGTGTTCTTCTGTGTTACGGGTGTTAGTTATGTTATTATATTCATATGACTATACCACAGATAGGGAAACACAACATTTAAATGTTCACCTTAACATCAAAATTGACTAGCTCGAGCCTGGTGAGCCGTGGCAAGGTGGCCAGAGCGCGCAGCAGGGCCGGCGCCGCGCAGTGCGCCACGCCGCGCTCAAGCCGCAGCCGGCGCAGGCGCGACAGCCGCGCGAGCGCCGTCGCGAACGCCGCGCCGAACGAGCACTCGCCTAGCTCCAGCGACTCCAACTGCTCGAGCTGACCTACCACCTCGCACGCGCACCAACCTAACTCCTGCAACATATATCAATTATATATTAATAACGAAGCGCCAATAGCCTAATCGTTAAGGGTACGGACTACCGATCTAGCGGTGTTGGGATCGAATCACACTATGTGACTATTGTGAACAATATCCTAACACAAGATTTTTGAGCTTACTTAGAATGGTTGCAAGAAATTAGTAATTTAACAAAAATCTAGTAATATAAAAAGAAATTAAGCTCGTATCTTGTGTACTGTATACAGTATGTCCAAAGTCAAAATATTTAGATATATTCCGGGCAGATCTCGTTGATCATTTTACGACGTGACATATAAAATATCATACTTTGATAGAAGTGAGTGATAGATGTTGTAGTCGCGTGAGCGCCGCTAGCGGGCGCAGGTCGGAGGCGAGCGCGAGCCCGGCCAACGACTTGAGGCGCAGCAGCTCGAGGCGGGGCAGCGCGGCGAGCGGGGCGGGGTCGAGGCGGGCGTCGCGAATGGCGGGTGCGGCCAGCGCGCGCAGCGACGGCACGCGCGCCATCGCCGCCTCCACCGCGCGCGCCGGACAACGGCACAACTCCAACCTAATACATACATTTTATTTTTCTCTTTATGTCACCGCTTTATGATACTATTTTTTAACTTTAGTTTAATGACACTAAATTACAATAGCTAATCGGCACCATAATGTCTGACAAAAATAAATGACAATCTCTGACAAAGCCATAAACTTAGTCGCACTATACTGATTACACTTATCAAAATAACTTTCTAGTTCTTAACTAACCTCTCCAAGGTATCGACTGTGCCGATATGGTCAGCGAACTGGTCCCAGAAGACGGTGTCGTTCTGCGGCAGCAGCATCTTGCGTAGATCCAACCACTTGGTGCCGTGACGTTTCAGCGCCGCGCATAGCCCGCACCAGTCACTTACCTAGAATTATTAACATAAATGAGTTCACTGACTGACACTGTGACGCATTTAATCACCATCAACACTTTTCTACCCACTGTTGGACATGGGCCTTTCCCAATGCCTCCCATAGACGCAATATACCTTGATAATTACTTTCTAGACCCACGTCCAGCAGTGGGGTGACAAAGGCTGATGATGGCGATGATGATTAATGATTTTTTTTCAATAAGATATGTGGTATACAATTAGCGGGAACACAGAATTGATCATCGACGTCCATGGACATGCAATACTAGAGGAGCAGATGAATTAATTAACGAGATTAAAAAAAAAAACTTTTGGAAACAATATACCTATGGTACCTATGGTATGTAATATAACAATAGGCCTATGGTCTATGTCCAGCAGTGGACAACCAAACTCCTGCTGACGACTATCATAGCCCATGCAACAAAGTTTTTTTGTTCTCAATTAAATTATGCACGATTCTATTGGCTTCGTAATTATTTTCATTGTATCTACATTATTTAACTGTTATTTGTGCCAAATTATTAAATAAAAAAAGTACTTGAACAGAGATATAATATTTTTTTTAACATTTCAAAATCCACACGTTTCAGTACTTACATGTGAATTCTTCATCCGAACATGTCTCCAGAGCGCGGGCGTGGAGGCCAGCTGCTGCCACAGCTTGCAGACGCGCGCGCTGTGCGCCAGGTCCCTCATGCCTAGGTACTGGAATATCTGGAAAAAATACTAGATATTAAAAATTAAAACTTTCGTGAGACATTTCACTATACTACTTATAAAACAGTGAACGACGGGCCGCGAACGCGCTATAGTACCGTTCCCACTCACCCTGAAGATGAGCTAATTTTGACTACTGTTAATCGATTCTTATTAACATAAATACACAATAAAAATCCTATTTCCAACTAAATGTTTAAATTCCTCACCTGTACAGCGATATTGTAATTATCTTGTTGCGCCCTCGTACAGAAGGCCGTGAAGTGGTCCACGTCGTCGGCTCGGGGCCGGCCGCGGCGGCGCGGGGAGGCCAGCGGGGACGCCGCCCCGTTCGCCACCCGCCCTCGCCCCGCCTTCTCACTGGAACACAACATACTACCTGACAACATGGATTGACACGTCATTTTGAGGTACCACTATCGCCTCTGTCAATATTAAAATCAGAACAGAAAAAATACAATGCAAACATCAATATCAACACTGGATTACAAACTGGAATAAAAAACACACTAGAACCTATATAGTTAAATTGTAAACACTGATTTGGGTAGCTGGAATGTGAACTGGGCATAAAACAATCCTTTGGATATCATAAAAAAGGAAAATGTAAAATATAAATGTTTCTATAGTTATTAAAAAAAATCTTCTCTGCGTAAATTACATATTAGTAATATATAATAAGGGAAATAAAAATATTTTAAATATATATTACCTTGTATCTTTATGAAGTATTCATATTTGTAATTATTCAACAAAACCTTTTTACACTTATGTCCCAACTTCCGTATAGATCGGTTTAGGTACCGACTAGTGTCAGACTAGGTCTCAGAAGGTCGGTGGGTCTGTAACTAGTCAGTACCTACCTACACGTTAGTTAAACCGTTATTATAATTAATCTTAAAGTTTTAATAATTTAAATACGTTTTATATATAATTTATTATAAAACATAGCATACACAATAACTATATCGACACATGCACACAGGAGATAATGGACATTTCATTGTATTTTCCTTCCTAAATTAACACAGAATACCACTGCCGTCATTAACATTGGTATTAAATTTGTCTGTTTTGTTACTGAAATTGTCACAGTAGTGGAATTCTGCTGTTAAGCGTTACGTATGTTAACAATATTAACTATACAGTAATCAGTCTATACAAATTTTAACTATAATCCATCTGTTCAGTTAAAACTGAATCTGTAACGGTTTTAAAATATAAAAAAAAAAGTTAATTTATGTTAAAAATTGATTATTGCTTTATACCATGACCTTTAAATAAGCAATTTCAATGATTTAATTTTGTTTTTTTCGACCTTATATATGCTATTTGACCACAAATATTTTACACATAAAATAGCCTTAAATTAGCACAAGGCAGTATTAAAAACTAAACAGTCACTGGAGGTTTTTCATTAGCGAAACATTTGTACAAAAACGTATTATTTCTAAAGGTCATAGCGCGTTTGTTAACTCGCGACCGAGAATATTCGAACTGGTTTCGAACCGTAGACCATTTGATTGGAAATCCGTTACCTTCAATCATTGAGTAGGCAAGAAGTTTACGAGTGTGTTATAAATTAATAAAAAAACGGATGTTTCTGTGTAAATGTCTCGACAATGGAAACCCAAATACTTATACTAATATTTTATAAAATGTAATTAATAAATCTAACATATTAACACATTCATATGGCAATTTAGAATTAAATCAAGTACCACGACATTCTATATATCCGATATTACTTGGATATAGAATGAAACAAAAAAAACTACAGTACAAGGATTTTGTGATAATAGTGGGTGGCGCTAGTGAGCCATCATAATTTTGATAAAGTAATAACCATCGTGACATATAATTTTACCGGTCTATATAGGAAACCAGTCATCAATTTGAACTCAGACGAAACCGGAGTAGCTCGAACCGAATCAAACCGGTTCTAACCAGATTGACAATTCAACATTTCTTTTTGGAGAATGCGTCTACTTGCATTTACGACTATAATCGTCAAGGTTCCCGAACAAGATTTCCTCTTCCCCTGTGAAATCAACTCATTTTCTCGTAAGACAATGTTCGGAAGAGGACTAAAGCCTCAGACTATCACATAGAACTCATATATATGAGGTAATATAACTTTAACAATAAATAACATAGTTATACATCAGTGCGGTTCAGTGTGCACCAACGAGCGTGGTACAACAATAAACCGTCTGCCGTTGAGCACGGCCAGCGACTGCGGTAGGGTCGGACGGACGCCGGGCGGCGGGGTGGAGCCGGTGCCGGTAGAGGGCGTCGCCACCGCCCACACGCGTGTGCCGTCTTCTTTACCTCCTGCTACCTGGAAGTTATACATAAGCAATTATGACACAAACAAAAAGAGAATTAAATGTCAATCTATTTGAATTCTACTTTTTATGTATGATGTAGCTTTGCTCGCGACTCCGTTAGTGTATCAAAAAGGTTATTAGGCTATGTGTTCTTCCATACTATACTCTTAATCTATACCAAATTGCAATAAAACCCGTTGAATTGTTCTAGAAATTAGTAATAACAGACATCCATCTAAACTTTCCTATAAACTTTAGATAAAATACTAAGTTTAATTCGGTTATCAATCAATGTCCTAGTTTTTATTTCAGAACATTTGACTTTAAAACCTTATATCCAGATTCCATTAATTTCAATTATATTTTATTAAAGCAATGCCTAATAACGTAAAAAAAATAAGTCAGGACCTTATATATTTATATCATACCTTCATACGTAGCAAGACTCTTTTATCTGGTCGTACTTTAGCAGGTACTGGCAGGGGGCTGGGTATGCTCGCGGGGGGCCGTCTCGTCGGGGCCACGCCCCCAGTGACGCCTTCTGGTGTAGTAGAGGGGGCGACTGTCGCGCCCGATTTATGTGTTAGTGGCGGAGGCTCTAATGGCGGGGAGGTTGATTTCCGGCAATTCTGTTAACATGTAAGATAAATTGAGATATAAATAGATTGAAACAACTGGTATGAACAGCGGGCAGTAGATTTTCATTGGTGTCGTATTGGCCCTAGCCTTCGGTGCTATACCGCACAGAAGACAGGTGTTAAGTGGAAGTAACTGGTATCATCTGATCAGTAGGGTGATAGACCAAAACTTGTGATCTACACTTTCTCACTTTTTTTTATAAGAAAAAGAGATATATAGGGGAGATGTGACAAAAAGCGAAATCTCGAAGACCAGTTTACCTTGAACAGTATGAACAGAATCTATCACCTTTTAACTTATTAGAAAGATATATTTTCGGCGAATCATGTAACTGCTTGCTTGGTTATCAGTTTATTAATAACTTATTTCGTAAAATATAGCCTACCTTGCACAGAAAGTTACTGGGCGTTGGTTGTCCGTGCGGCAGGCTCGCACACGCGGGGTGGTACAGGCAGAGGCACGCGGCACACGCCAGCGACGGCACCGCGCCGCGCCCACACGCCATCGAGCACGGCTGCACCGCCCGACGCACGCTTTGCTGTACACAAACATATTGGGGCTATAGTTACGAATTAGGCCTCGACTTGTAATCTTCAGAACCTTGGTTCGATCCCCGCATTGTACCAATGAGTATATCGATTTTTAATTACATATAAACATTTATCAGACATTATAAGCTTGTAAAAAACGTCGTGCGTTTACCAGCACAGAACAGCGAAGTCATTTGCAAAATCAACCAATACACATCAAGCATGTTACCCCCCCCCCTCCCCCCCCTTCCATTCATATTTCCTATTTCGTCCTAAAACTTCGTAGGTATTTAACATCACAGAACAGTATAAAACGATACCTTGACATCAACAGCGTCAGTGCGGGGCTGCTGCGGCCGGCTCTGCAGCGTCGGCGGCGGCTGTGGCGGCTGTGGCGCGGCGTGCGGTTGCGGCGCGGGGTGCGCTTGCGGCGGCGGCGGCTGAGTCGTGCCCGCCGCCCTGGCCCCACACGCACACTACACTCGCGACCGCGCTCAGTACCCGTAGTAGGGGGGTTAATTGCACTTGTCAATTAACCCCCTAACACGTACTGGGATTAGATACTTGTCATTTTACAATAAAACGACAGATTGTAAGACCCATACATAAATTTCAATATTAATATATACATTACAATTTCACTTGCAATAATTTCTAAACTGTACAATATCATTTGAAACCAATTTAACACATATTAAAAATTATTGCACAATAATTAACTTATATTAAACTTAAAACTAAAAATTAACAATACATATAATTTAGATGTGGTCAAATGCATCCTAAGGTCTATTCTATTTATAAAATTACCTAAATATAACAACACGTTATATACATAAAAATAACCGACATACTTATAAAATGTTTCAAATTAACCACGACGCATTGAAAAATGTTGTAAAAATTATTTACAACATTTGTCATGTATACTCCGCTCCTATTAGTCTTAGCGTGATATTACAGTGTACACACCTTGTATATAAATAGAAATAGAATTTTCAATACCAACCAGTAGGTCCTGAGATTAGCGTTTTCTTCAGAATTCTATTAGTATAGGTTGAAAAAATAGAAAAATGTTGTTACCTTGGTTTCTTCCATGCAGCGGTGTTATTGTTGTCAGCGGCGGCTGGTGGAGTGGCAGCGGTGGCGGTGGCGGTAGCGGTGGCGGTGGTGGCGGCGGCGGGCGCGGCCGTCGCAGCAGTCGTGGCCGCCACTGCCGCCTGCAGCCGCCGGCTCTGCTTGGGCGCACTGGCCACAGGCGGAGTCCCGTTGTTACTTAACCGAGAACCCAATGATTTCACCTGAAATAATAGATTTCATTATATTAATTTAATAAGCCTCTTCCTTAAGAAAAGTAACAATTTTAAAGCCTATTTTCTATTAAAATATTACATTTTTGTTAATTTATTTATATTTCTTGTATAAGTTTAATTACGCTCAGGTCTTGTGCTAGGATATGCTAATCAATAGTCTAATGGCGGCGAGATTGTAAATCCGTACTTTTGACCATTGGGCTATTGGGGCTTTTAATTCCTTTTGTTTTGAATATTTCCGAATAAGAGCGTAGTGTAGAAAAATTACTTGAACTTTTCAATATGATAACGACAAAGAAAATATAAAAAGACTATGCCAGTAAAATTTTGTAAACTTTACAAAATAAACGAACCTTTAGTTTAGCAGGCGGGGACTTGGGTGTGGCGGGCTCAGGGCTAGCGCCCTTGGGGGGCTTCGGCTTGGGCGTGCGCTTGCCCTCAACCGCGGGCTGCGCCGCCGGCACCGGGGACTCCACGCGACGCATTAACTTCGCATCTCTATAAATTATACAAACATTAACCTCCATCCAGACGGTTTAAAAAAAAAATTAACTGAAGTCCTATTCCAGACAGTAATTTATCACTGTGCCAAGTTTCATCCACATCTGTTTAAACATTTTAGAGTTACCTCACATTCAACTTAACTTTCGCATTTATATTAGTACAACATACAATGAGTCTTACATAAATGATTGTATGTAATATTTTAATTGCCACCCTTAGGGTCGTGAATGGGCATTTAGTGCATTTTTGTGTGTGTATTAAACTTGAAGTTATGGTGAAGGTGACATTGTGATATCAAATATGTGAAGTGGAAGTCGTTGGATGCGGAAGGCGGAGGACTGCATACTGTGGAAGGCATTGGGAAAGGCTCATATCCAACAGTGGGTAGACAGGGGCTGTTGATGATGATGATGATATGTGAAGTAATTCATAGATATGTGTGAAGTCAAATTTAATATAGGGCCGGCTCTGAGCTCGGCGGAGACGTATGGTGAGCTGATGGTGGCTACTCACCGTATGATTTCCTTTTCGGGATCGTCAACACCGAGCGGCTCTTTGAAGAATGAGAAATTGTCCACTGTCAACCCTGTTCCCGCCAAATTTTCTGCCACCTGAAACATATAATATTATATGAATTTCAAATCCTAAATTTATATATTTATATACATAAACTTTTGTGCTGTTTTCATTACATTGTTCATCAACGAAAAAAAAATTATTTGTTTTTAATATTAGCAGACAATTGTTAAATTACTAATATACCGTCAATATAGCCTAATGGTTATGAGTACGGACTATCGATGTAGCGGTCATGGAGTCGGACCCCGCTTACCAGGAATGTTTACAAGAAATATTAGTAAATTAACGAAAATTTACTAGTATTAAAAAAGCCGTATATCATTCCAACTAAGCTCTAGGATATGGTTTACAATAGTCTAATGGGGTTCGAACACTCGATCGCATGATCGGAAATCTCTATAAAGCATTACTAATTCTCCAAAAAATTTCCTCACCTCCCTAGTAAAAGGTTTTAATATGTTACAATAAATAACAAATCTACACACATAGCTCTGAATAGAAGCTGTAAACGTTAGAAATACG
>JAODUI010000019.1:867059-882206 GCA_027563995.1 Papilio gigon | reverse complement strand
GAGCCCCCGATGGGCTCGAAACTAGTCGGTACCGACACCGAGTTACACGTGAGTTAAGCCGTTTTATAAGTAGTATAATCTTTAAGTGCATTGTGCACTCTGAAAACATTTAAAATATACCTGTATCCTGGCGAGGTCTTTTACTAGCTTTGACCGGAGAAACTGTTGCTTTCAAACTCTTGATTGGCTTCAAGTCTTTTATTGCTGTTTGTACTTCTGCTTCTAAACGTTCTGTTGATATAAAATAATACACTCAATGTATAAAACACCTATAAAGGAAAATGTTGCATATTAAATCAAAACACCTGCGCTAATTCAGTTGGTGTATGTATCTAAATGTAATTTAAATTATTAAAACTTTCGTGTAACATTACACTATACTACTTATAAAATGGCTTGACTCACGTGTAAATTGATGTCGATACTGAATAATTTCAAATACCAATCCCACTCACCCTAAAATAGAGCCCCGATGGGCTCAAAATCGGTAGCGACACCGATCTACACGTGAGTGTAGTCATTTTCATAAGTAGTATGAGAGTAAATTGTGATGAAGCTATACTTAAAGTTTTAAAGAACACCAAGAGTGACTATAAAATAAAAAAAAATAAAAAAACACTGTTTTTAAACAGAACATTTTGAATTATATTTGCATAACATTTTTAACATATAAATGATATTTTATTAGAGGAGATAAACGAGCAGTTGGATCATTATGATGTTCAACGCCCATAGACATGTGCTTTACTAGCGGAACTGTTTTTATAAATTTTTTAATTAATACCTAGTAACATAGACATGAGTAAGTAATCAACATTAATACACACTTTTCTTTGTTTATAAACTATTTTATATTAAGCCATTTTAAATTTAGTGTAAATAATGTAATTTTCTTTGCTTGTTGGATAACTTTGAAGGTAATTAAAATGAATTATTTATTATAATTAAACTCACCCAAAACACGACTGTAGTCTTTTGACAAATCTTGCTCATTCAACTCTTCAAAGCCTTTAAACGCTTCATCAGCAGCTTCACTGAACGCGATGGACGCACGACGTTTGGTCCCCCGTGTCTCTCCATCTTGTTCATCTTCTTGTGATGTGTCTGGTTCATCTTTTTCTTCTGTATTTACTTTATCATTAACAATATCTTCTAAACTATCTGTTTCAGGTTTATCTATAATAGAAAACATGTTATTAAATTTAGACTTATACTAAAAATGGTTTAATACATTGTTTAAACAAAATATTGGTACATGGATAAGAGAGAATAGTTTTGTTTTCAAAGATTATTTCATATTTTCACATATATTGCCGAGGAACGATCGTTGTGACGATCTTTGGGGGAGGCCTACGCTCAGCAGTGGGCATGTGGCTAATATGATGATAATGATGATGATATAAGAAACTAAGCATAATTTACATCTGGACTTTAATGTAAAACACAAACATTTTTTAATTTGTTATATATGATCTCGGCAACCCCGGCACAGATTTGATTTTTCTTTAATAATCAAGCACTACATTTATGCTAGATTTTAGACTTTATATTAACATACTATTAAACTAAGGTGTTTGTAAATTGAAAAAAAAAAATGAACAAAAGACGTAAATAATGTTCTTGCTAAAGACTGGTTAGAAATTAATTGCAAACTGTAGACAGGTTAGGATTATAACCAAATTTTTAATTCTTAAGCAATTAAAGACATTCCAAGAGGTGCACATTAGACTGTAAATGAATCATTGACACAGTTACACAAATTACTTCATTACGTCCTGTCTATAATTTTGCATATTTGAATTTAAACTAAAGGTACGTTAGTTTTACAAGTAAATTGAATTTTACAGAATATTTAAATTGTATCATAGTTGTATTGTCTTTAAATATCAATGCCGTAAAGTTTGTAGCGACAAAAAAAATATTTGTCATATATTGCACATTTTAACCTACATTCAGCAGTGGACCACATTAGGCTGATGATGATGATAATGATGACATTGCACATTTCACCATGTCATTTTAGCTTTTACAAAAAGATTACAGTTAATATATAATAAAACTCTGTAACAGTAACGGCTACACAATAATGCGAAAACAATTTAAGTTGTGCTAATAATCCACCAGTGGGGGCTAATAGTGTTAAGGGTTATAACCTACTGTTAATGAAAAGAAAATTCTTATACCTAAATACATAATTCCGATTGGTTATTCTTAGTAAATTGAATAAGAAAATTTCCGATGAAATTATAATAAAGGTACATTGTCATTATTATTTCTCTTCAGTCACAATTTTGTATACCAAGTTCAATATCGTAACCATGGCTAATAACTTGATATTTCAATATTATGTTAGTATATATATTTATATGTCTCAACGGCTAACTCGCTTTAATCAAAAGTTATAAATTCTTATGTATATTGAAGAATTAATGATAAAGTTAAATTCTATGCATAAGATTTAATCAACTAAACAATGTTAAACAGTATGTACTCCATTCCTATACACCATAGTAACAGATAATTAGTTCTAAATGCAGCGCTTGTTCTGTTTGCTTAAGTAACTTTTCAACATCCATGTGCAATGCAGACATCAAATTCTACATTTATTTGTGGAATTGTGTATGTATTAGTGTAAATAGTTATTTTTTTATTATAGTATGAAGATTACAAGTCAATTTATGTCATCAATAAATACTAGGTTATGTGAAAGTACTAACTCTCTTCCGCAGCCGTTGCCTCCTCTGTGTCGACCTGGGGCTCGTCCACGGCCTGTGGACCATCCTCAACACCACCTTCGGCGTCCTCCACCGTCGTTTCCTCCCTGTTTACTTTATTCTCATCGCTTGTAGCGTTATCACCCACCGCCATTTCGTCTGACATTGTCAATTCTAAATATACAACACGGTTCCACTGTCAGAGTAAAGATAACCACATAACAACCTATCGCGACACCTCAGCAGTCGACTCCGTAAATTATCAACGTTTGTGCGCGTCACAGCAGAGATTTCCCGCTATATTTCAGAAGAAAAAAAAACTTATGTTTGATTCATCCACAGAACGTCTAAGTCACTATTTACACTTCTACCGTTATTTTATAACATTCAACATCTTGAAATATACTCAACAACTGTAAAATAATAGTTAAATATAACAAAATTTACAACTTCATGTCCACATCCAATTTCCAAAGGAAAATGTCGATCATAAACAACATCCGTTCGGACGACGCCACAATGTTTGTCTATGGTAAATGTCATAGATTAAAAATTAAATAGGAATTTGTCTTTTAACGATTTTAAAATCGATAAGTATAATCGGGAACTACAAAAAAGGTAGCCTTTTCCACCGTACATTTCAAATTTAAATCAAAATATAGATAGAAAATATCTACTGAATACATTACTTAAAAGTGAAGAAGTACGAGAATCGATAATAAATTAGCCGCAATTTTTCAAAAGTATTTATTATTTGTTAATATAAAATGATCATTATCTTTACAAAAATTATTTATTTTTTCTTCGCCCCCCTTGTTTAGATGCTTGAGGTTTTCCGAAAGCTTTCTTTTTATTCGGACCCTTTCCTTTAGCCTGATCTTTACCCTTTTTTTGTGGGAATTTGACACCTTTTTGTACTCGGTTGGCATCATATCGGAGTCTCTTTGCGGTGGCCCTAGAAGTATCTGTCAAATCGTTTGCGAAGTTACTCTGTTTCTTTTTACTCTTTGGCTTTTGGTTGTTTCTGAACTGTGATCTTTCGTCATCTTCGTCGTCGACTGCTTTTATTCTGCGTTGTTTCTTCTTGCGTTTTGCCATCCTTGACTGCAGTAGAGCGACCTGTTACGTAAAACAGGAACTATAAATAGGTTTGTCTGATTAAGAAAGAGGGATAATCTTGTAATGTACTTTACCTTCTCCATCTCTTTTCTCACTCTCTCTTCCGCTGTATCCTTGGGCGTGTGTTTTGTTGTCTTTTTCTTTTTCTTCTTGCCATCATCATCATCCGAATCATCATCGTGCTTGCGCTTTTTACCTTTGCCCTTAATGTTTTCTGTAAGGAAATTAACACTTGAAGAAAATAATCAATAGATAATAACCTATAGATGGAGTGTTTCATACAAATTTGATGTTTTTGAGACTTCATACGTAATTTTCCCAGATTAAGTAATCCCTATTCACCCCATATGTGATATTTTTGTTTTCAATGTATATTTATAAGCAAACGCTGAGTCATATTTTACGTCAAGCGCCGCATTAAAAATATATTTATATTATAGCAGGAGGCAAACGATCGGAGGGTTGAGGAAGGTGGTCAACGTCCATAGACGTCCGCATAAATAGAGGAACCATAGATGCATTGTCTTCGGAATAACACGCTCGCCTCTGGAGTTTGATGTCGGATATAGTTCAAGATACTTTTACCTTTTCCCGGATGACGAGTCAATGCTAGTCTCTCCTTCTCCTCCCTTTTCTCTTTTGGTGTCTGGAACCAGTCGTGCTGTCGTTTGACCTCGATCTTAGGACCTTCTTTCTCCGTCTTCAAGTTAGTTTCCAACTTCGCTGTCTGTTTCACCATTTTGTTCAGTTGTTTCTCCGCGTATTCTTCGTCCAGTATCGCGGCTGTTGAATAACACGACTCATGAATTAGAAATATAATGACATTAATGTAATTTCACACATAGGGGCCGTTCAAGTATTACGTAAGCTCTATAGGGGGCGGGAGGTCTTTGCTTTGCTTATTAACGACACAGGGGGTGGGGGGTCTAGATAGAAATTACGTCAGTAGTGATTTTTACATTTTTTACACATTACCAACATTGTCTATGCTTGAAAACTAACGAAAACGAATTACAACTGCTGCTCAGAAAATATAAAAAAATAGAATACATCAGTAGAAAAATTCATATACCAATGTTTACGTTAGCATTGGAGGGGGTCAGAGCTTTGCTTACTTTTGCTGGCAAGGGGGAGGGGAAATGAATAAATGCAATAAATCTGCTTACGTAATACTTGAACGTCCCCACACCTAAAATATTAGGCGGGAAACAGCGCCCATATTCTTTTTAGTTGTTGTTAATAAGAAAAAAAAACTAAATTTGTAGTTTTTTGTTTAAGGAACAAATTATAATATTGATGGAGAAACTACTGAATTATTTATAAAAGTAAATACGAATGATTATATACAAATAATATGTCGATATTTAGTATTAAATAAATTTACTATGTAGCCTCATTAAAATTAATTTGAAACGAAAATATTAGTGAAAAATACATTATTATGAGACGGTACCACATATAACATCCAGTCCAGCAGGGGGCAGGCACAGGCTAATATCAATTCATATTTAAAAAAAAAAACAAAGATATGCCTCACCAATCTCCGGTTCCAACCGAGTCAGCCTGTCGCGATACTTGGCGACGATGTCGGGGGGCACCGCGCGGGACTTGACGGGGCGGCGCGCGCGGCGCACCACCGCCTTCACCAGGTTCCTCTCGCCCTCGCCCGCCAGCGACACCGACACCCCCGCGCGCCCCGCGCGCGCCGTCCTACCCACCTGGGTGACAATATTTCATCAGTTTTATAGCAACGTATAGCTTTGGAAAACAAATTTATACCACCCATAAATAATACATACATATATAATAGTTTAATCCTTCGATAGACGGCGTTGTTATCGATTTATAATATTTGCTTTAAACATATAACTGTACAAAAATATCAAAGCCAACAAAATAAGACGTTAAAAACCGCCAGTAGCCTAATAGTTAAGGGTAAGGACTACCGATCGAGCAGTTACGGGTTCGAAACCCATCACTTGAGTATTGTGAACAATATCATAACAAAAGTTTTTTTCAAGATTGCTTCGAATAGTTACAAGCAGTGTGAGTTAACAATAATCTACAAATAAAAACCAGAGATTCCATAGACAATATTGTACCATAGACATTATTTCATAGACTATACTCTATCATTTTTACTCGGTCAATAACTGTCCACTTACTCTATGTATATAGTGTTCCAACGTAGCGGGTAAAGTAAAATTGAGTACAGTCTTCACTCCCGGTATGTCCAGGCCTCTCGCGGCCACGTCCGTGGCCACCAGCACATCGACCTGCTCCTCCTTGAATCTCTTCAGGGAATCCAACCGCTGAGGCTGGTTCAATGCTCCGTGTAACTCCGCCACCTATAAATGACAAGCCTTAGTACAGATGTAGTGAGAAATTATTTTCCTTCGTGAAAACTCGGATCTTTATCAGAACACGATGCACACCCGAACTGTCAATGAATCGTATAAAATGCGTGACATTTTTAAGTCAATACAATACGAAGCCCATCTTCTGTAAAAGAAACATATTTATCAAGTAAATAATTAAATACAAAACTAAAGTGCACACTAGCGCCACTTAGATAACTTCGTTGTCAGATTCACTCACATTACATCATCACCATCCCGCCCTTCTCCCTACGCAGTGACGTCACAGTACTCCACACATCTCTGTCAGCTCATATCTGAACTCACACTTACGCATAACCTCTTACACATGAAATTTGAAAGAAGAAGTGTAACTTTGGCTTAGCACACTAGCGCCACCAAGATCGATAAAAATTCATTCTTTGTTTTTACAAAGAATGAATTTTTATCGATCTTGGTGTTTGTTTGTTTGTTGTGAATGTTCTATTTAATCTCTTATATGTTTTTACATATAAGAGATTAAATAAAACATTACCTTAACTCCGAGCAGGCCGAGGGCGACGTGCAATCTGTGAGCTTGCTTTTTCGTCTGCACGAAGATGACGGCGCGGTCGCGGAACGTGCGGCACACTAGCGCCGCCAGGATCGCCTCGCGGTCGGACTCGCGCTCCTTACGTATCCTGGTATAAACATATATTTAGATTTCATTTTTGGACAGAACATCTAAACGTCAGTCTTATTTGACATTTGAATCTTGCCATAACAAAAAAAATAGTAAAATTGGTTTTTGAAGTATAGAATTTGTTTGAAATTATAGTCTAATTTTTTTACACCAACACCAATAGCCTAATAGTTAAGAATAAGGACTACCGATTATGTAATCCAGAATTCGAGTCCCGCTATTACTGTAAACGATTTCCTAGCACAAGTCTAGCTTAATTATAGTGATAAAAGAAATATTAGAAAATTAACAAAAATCTACTAATATTTATTTAAAAAAAACTATTCATGTACCTGACAAACTCCTGACGTAGATTGAAAGCAACATCTTTGTTAGAATCAACGAACAGTTTGACGGGTTTATTGAGCGACACCGCGGCTAAGTCCTTCACCTCCTCGCTCATAGTCGCCGAGAACAGCATCGTCTGCCGCTTAGCGGAGCACTGCCTAATTATCTCCTTCATTTGCTCCGCAAAATATTCATCTAACATCCTGACACAAATATACACATTAATAAATCACATTTTTAAATAAAGAATTCTATTTCTATAACGATAGCGAATTGAAAAAAAAAATTAACTGATTAAATAAAACATCGCAAAAATAGATCTTACGCCATGACAATAAGACCTAAGTTACAGAACATAGGTCTCAAACTTCAGGTCATTCTATGAATATGCAATAATTTAAGTAACTTATACAAAAAGGCATTGGACGCTTTTTATAAGTAATGATTTAAAAAATCACATTCTTTTTTTTTATGTGACACGTCGCGCTCCGTGTGCTTTTATGCCATGCACATTTATATTTTTTACAATACCGCGTTGACATTTTTTTTTCACATTCCAACTTTCCTTTGAGTTAGCTTTTTTAACTTTTTTTTTAATAAAGCGTTTTTGGACATGTGCCCGAATGTTGCCAGCGTAGAATATTAATTTCGCTTGGCGCGAAAACGGCAAGAGATGACGGAGTTGACAGCTAACCTTAATTAATGTGGTATCTAAAAAGTATCTTTTTTTCTCAAGTGTCTGAAGTTCAGTATTACTAGTTACCTGTCGGCTTCATCCAGTACCAGGACTTCGATGGAGTGCAGACTGAACGAGGGGGTGTTCCTGATGTGGTCAATCAGCCGTCCTGGCGTCGCTATCACAATATCCGGATTACGACGAAGCACGCTCTCCTACATAAACATGTTGAGTATCATTTAAAACGCCAATAGCCTATTGGTTAATAGTACAGACTACCAATCTAGCGGTCGTGTGTTCGGATGCGACGACTATTGTCGTGAACCATATATCAAAACAAGCTTTTTTTAAAACTTGGAATTGCTACAAGAAATACTAGCTAATTAAGAAAAATAAACATTTCTTTCCAATACAAAAAACAACGAAATAATGATTCTTTTTAACAAATAACTTGGATATAAAAAATAACCTCAAATTTTTGTATATTTAAAAAAAAACTCAAAAAAAAAACAATTCAATTTACCTGATATTTGACATCCAATCCACCGACGGAGAGACCGATGGTGACAGACGTGAACTGAGCCAGTTGCCTTGTGACCGCGTGTACCTAATTACACAAAATAAATAAGCTCACCATACTGCAAACTGATAACACATGCTGGATGTAGCCTTCCCCAACGCCTTCCACAGTATGCAAATAAAAACAAATTGAAGAAAAAAAAATGTAGTTAAAACCGTATTTAACAACATTAAACTAATGTTCACCGAAGATGTGGATGGAATGTGTGAAAGATATACGTAAGTGTGTGTGTTCAGATATGATATGACAGAGATGTATGGAGTACTGTGACGTCACTGCGTAGGGCAAAAGGTAAGTTAATAATGAAGTGATATTTGATTGTTATCACCAATATTCCACAATTTATTACATAGTAATTGTGTTGCCAGCCAAGAATATATACATACAGTTTTTAATAACCATAAACAAAGTGAAAACATTCCTACCTGAGCACCCAACTCTCTAGTAGGCACAAGCACTAGTACCCTAGTGATCCTGTCTCCACCTGCCTTGTACAACAACCTCTCCAGTATCGGCAGCATGTACGCCGCGGTCTTACCGGTGCCGGTCGCTGCGCACGCGCATATATCTTTACCTGGTGAACGATGTACTTAATTTAATTAAAAATAATAACAAACATATCTAAATAACACATTAATAAAGTTGTAACCATAGACTTATTAAAAACAGATGTCTGTATAAAACATGGAAACTTTTCAAAATAAATCCATAGACAAAAGATTTATGAGGCCCGAGTACTCTTTTGTAATTAGTATAAAAAAAAATAGTGAACATGTTTCAATTGTTTTTCAAAGTCAAATTCAAACTTACCTAACAATGCAATAGGTATAGTGGCAGCCTGGATTGGAGTTGGATGGACATAGTTCAAAGAACCGATAGCCTTGAGGAGTGGCCGAGACAGGTTCATCATGTAGAACGAAGCCTGCTCATCATATGGTGGTGGTTCCTCGAAGAAATCCGAGTCGTATTCGATTCGAGTTCCTTGATCCTCATCTTCTAATTGCTGCAAAATAACAAGATGTGTGAATCTGCACCAGGAATGTAACAAGTGTTATATCGGAATTGAATTCGGAACCGATTATTTTCTATCGATCGATTTAATCGAGAGCGTCGGTGGCGCAGTTGTCAAGCGCTTGACCGGACCGGACCGTACTCAACATTGTCCAAGTTCGATCCCCGCCATGTATCAATGTGTTTTTCAATTTTCGAATTGCATATGTACATAATCCGACACTCTAACGGTGAAGGACAACGTCGTGATGCAACTTACACACATCGGCGAAGAAATTTAAAGATTTGTGTGAAGTCAACACGCGCTGGGCCAGCATGGTTGACTGTGGCCTAGTCACCCCTAATAAAAGGGTAGGCTCTGGGTCCCTCGGTGGGGAGGTATAGTGAGCTGATAATGAATGATGATGAATTCATTTTTATTTGAGATTACTAATATTTTCAAATAACTTTGAAAGGAACACTTTCAGTTGCTCCAATTTTAAAAAATCGTTTTTAAGAACTTAATAAAACATATGTATGGGGAAATGTTTTTTAACAGCTCATAAAAAATCTAAGATTGGTTGTGTTAACTACTCAGTGCAGAAATGTGTGGCCCGCAGTGATACCTCACATTGTCCTATTTGGCCCTTGGATAGAAAAGTGTGATGACCACTGTCCTAAAAAGTATATATTTGCTATGTTTATATATTGTAATTAAATATGCTTACCTCTTTTAACTTTTGTTTCTTAGTGAGTTTCTTCTCTTTAGTCTTTATTTCATCTTTTTTTAGTTCATCATCAGATATCTCCAGTTCATCAACATCTTCATCTATTCCAAATAGTAATTAGAACATAATTATTATGTGCAGTCAATGACACAATACTTGCAAATCAACAAGTGACTAGTTTGAAAATCCAACGAGTGCAAGACCTGGATACAAAACACCAGAGTACAAAATCTCGACCCAATACTTCCTACACCTACACCTACGACTCCTCAGGCCCGTTGTTCTGTCCGCTGTATACCGAACCTTTAAAACTAAGTACGGATTTGCAAGTCACCTGAGATCCCACTCCCGGAGATAGCAAGGTTCGCCATTGACAGACACGTCATGGCGGACATTATCATCATCACTTGCAAATCAGTATATGTCTCAATTTAAATAACAGATACCATGGACTTTTTTTAACATTATCTAATATTTCTTTTAACACTCCAACTAAGAGCTAGGCTTTTACCTTTAATGTTTTAAAACAGTAAAATAGGCTGAGTACGAAACCTGGACTGCATGATGGGAAATGCATACCTTTAACCATTAGTTTATTGGCCCTTAGAAATTTAAAACTCTTTTGCTATGGGAGTGAGTCATTTTGTTACAATATACCTTTAGCCTCAGCTTCGGAATCTGTGTCCACATCAACGCTGTTACCGTGTACTTTGACCTCAGCTCGCCGCTTAGCTATTTTATCATCTAACGTATGCTTCACATTTCTTCTCACATACTTTTGTAAGTCATCCCAAGGGTTCTACAAAATAATGAGTATCGTATTTATTAACACAGCACTTCTATGAATAGGGCACAAGCAGAAATAGATATGTTCACTGCCCTTTATCTGTAATTATTCATATATAAGTCAGTAGCATAAAAAACTCTTAATACGGTAATAATGTTTAACATACCTTATTATACTCTTCAACAGAACCAACAAATTTAAACGTTGGATCAAAGTCTGCTTTCCTTTTCACCTTTTGTTTTGATGGTTGGTACTGAAATAAAATTAAGTTAAATGTTTAAAGTTTCAGGCGTATGAGTAGGTTATAAATAGCAATCTTTATTTTATTCAAGATGAAAACATTGAGAGTATCTGAAAAACTCTCACTTCTTCCTCGATGTCCGATTCCTCAGAGAAGTTCTCGACTTCTTCCCCATCTTCGATTGTTTTAATTAAACCGGGATATCCCGGTACTTCCATTTTACTAAGCATTTTAAAATATGAAAATAACGTTACAACATAATCGTAAACGTCAAAACTTTGAGCTTTGAGGTTATCTTTCAAAAACACATGCTATCTTTACGTTACGTTGTTGTTCTAGATCTAGATCATGGAACAGTACAGATGAATGGGAAAGAAAATCCGTGGAGAGGTAAAAAGTAAAAAAATTCTAAGTAAACTTTGCTTACTACGTTTAAATATTAACTGAACATTGTCAGATAAGCTATATGGGTTGTTTTAGAAAATCGAAAATTCCTCGGGAACTTGAACATTTTATGTAACACGGAACGCATTCTCTCTGAACGTTTTCGTTCTGAAGTAGTTCTTAAATATTTTTTAATAAAAAACTGTATCATTCTTTATTGAAAACGACACAAAAAATGTTATTTGGTGTTTTCATTTGTGTGAATATGACTTCAGTCATGTTTTTCCAATTTTGAACATTGCAATGTAAAAAAAAAATATTTAGACAAAAAAAAATCACAGACTGTTAGGTCAAATCAAGTATCATGTAATCTGTTCTTTTCTCACAGAAACAAATCATCATTTTTCATTTTGATTTCTGACTACTTGTTCAGAATTAATCCTATTTTTGCTATGATATAACAAAAATTAGAGAAAACTAAAGCATATTGTGAAAAATGGCAGATATACTACAAATCTACGATGACATCAAACTGTAAGTGCCGTTTATAAGAAAGAACTTTTTTACTTGATAAAACTATTTAAACATCTGCCGGAAAAAAACATTTTTCTTAGAAACCATACAAGAAATGTTATAAGTTTAAGCAATTTTCTTACATTTAACCTTGGACTCGTTAGTTTTGTGAGGTATTATCATTAGTTTATTAAATGTTTGAAAACATGTCTAAAACTATGTTAAACAATTATAATTTTCTACAATGATCTCTTCATTAATTATCATTTATCTAGTCAATTAGTCATATCCGCGACAAACTGAAGATATGCATGTATATTTAATTAACTATTATTGTTATTCTTTTAATCGTCGTTAAATATTGATAGGACAAAGTAAATTTGTACATTATGGTTGTTTTTTTTTGATAAGAACTGATATTCACTTACTTACACCGCTGGCGCAGCGACCCAAAGTGGATCTTGGACTCCGACACAAGAGATCGCCAACGTCGCCTGTCCTTTGCTGTCTCTTGTCAGTTTAACTTAGTTTTTATTTATCACATAAAATATCTTCTTATTTGAAATAACTACTTTATTAACAATGATTTATAAATATTAGTCATTAAAAATTAATTAATCTATTAAAAGCTCTATGAGACATACTGCAATAAACAAAAATCATGACCTAACTGACATTTAGTTTTGTGTTAGTACCATTTAGGGTTCTTTTGGATAAGCAATGATTTTTTAATTAATGTAACATGAACAAATTACAGTAGGTGTAATCTTGATGTCTCGGTATATTGTATGAGTTCCTGCTCAAATATGATTTTAGGTTTAGAAGGCATAAATTACGTGGGCTGGAGGTAACATGCCAATAACCTAGGTTTGCAGAGTTATTTGAAAAGCCTTATACTATAATCTTTCAGATATATTTGGGCGACAATCATTATTCTTATACACATGTAAGGTTGTTTTATGTAATATTTAGATGTATGTATTTCTAAATATTCCCTTTAGGTATACAACATCTGATAAATTCTTCTTGGAGCCACATGTTAATCCGACAGAGATCTTGGTCATTGATAGAATCACAGGGGAAGCATCGGTGAAAGGTAAAATTGGAAATGATTTATTTAATTTTAAGGGATCATTCGAGCAGCGTTATTACTGTAATATGTGTACATTGTTTTCTAGATATCAAATCGGTGAAGATACCAATCCCATTAGATGCGTACAAACCTGTTTGTGGGTTCCTCGGTACAATAAGACTAATATCGGGATTATATCTTGTTGTAGCTAAATATAGGATTTTGGTGAGTATAATAAAATGTTAATATACTTTAACATTAAGAAGTAACACTTTCAGTTGTTAATTTTGCAAGTATATGTCACTATGAGACTGTATAGCAAACATATGTCATCCACTGCAGTGCCTAAGTCTAACACAAAGATCGCCATGACATTCAATCGGTCACTCATCCAGGATACTCCTGCAACCTTGATTACTTCACTAGTCTATCTTGCAGGAGGCCTATTCACGCTTATAAACAATTTTTTAATAGAATAATTTATGTTGCTAATGAAAATGTTTTAGATTGGAAAACTAAATGGTCATGATATTTATCAATTAGCCGGCGCAGAAATATTACCGTATGCTCGTTCTACAACGCATTTGACTAATAAACAGGTAAATTTCTAGTGTTTTTTTTTAATTTCACTGATATAACACACATTAGTTAGCAGGCAGCATTGAGACAACTCAATGCATCTCGATGAAATTTGGCACCAGAGATAAATATCTCTCTGGTATAGTATATATGTATTACTAAGTTTTTTTGATCTCCTTGCTGATGTAGTCACAGACAATAGTTAGTAATTACTGATTTATTAACATTTTTTTAAAATTATTTTATCACTTTAATTTTTTTATATTTACTCTTAAAACATTTAATTGTGTAATCTGTAGATGGATAAGTTTTTTTTCTGAATACTATTACCAGCGTACGGATGACCTAGAACATCCTTACACCAGTTGACCTGGTCACCTCCCCCCACCATTTTTTTTTTGTACTATGCCAGTTTTTAAGCTTTTTTTTTTCTATGTCTTATGTGTTAATAATGAATAAAGGGCTCGGTATCTCAGCCCGCCGAGATCATACCCGGAGATCGCCAGGATTGCTGGGTTTCTTCAGAGAACTGGGTTGGCTGCATTAATCCATGGCCTGCCCACGCAAAATTCTCGCTAGTCGTGGAATTGTGGACAACATAGCTAAGTAACTATGTGTTAGTAAATATTTATTCTTTTTTTTATTATAGATTGATGATAATTATACATATGAGAGGCTTATGCGGGCAGCTCTGGAAACCTCCGGCATCTACTTCTCTTACGGCTATGATCTCACACACACAATGCAACGATTGCATTCCGTCGCTTCGGATTTTCATAAAGTAAGTAAATTAACTTTGAAAAACACTATGATTTTTACTTATTAAACTTAATTCCTAGAAAAAGTCCGTGTCGGACAACATGTTAGTAATTCTTTGACCATTATATTATTCCAACATTCTATTTAAGTGTCCATGGTTCAGTTAAATTATTAAAATTTTTGTTTGACATTTCACTATACTAATTATGAAAATTAATTAACTCACGCGCGATAGTATCAATCCCACTCACCCTGAAGAAGAGCCCTCGATGGGCTCGAAACTGGTCGGTTCCGACACCGATTTACACGTGAGTTAAGCCGTTTTCTTAAATTGTCTAATGATTAAGGGTATGGACTACAGATCTAACGGTCGGTTGTTCGAATCCCACATCCTCTATTGTGTACACACAATCTTCTTTAAGCTTACGTGGAATTGTATCAAGAAATGTTAGTTAAGTAACAAATATCTACAAATACGTTAATAAAAAAAAGGAAAAACTCTTCAGATCACGCATCATCATCAGCTCACTACACGTCCCCACCGAGGGGCTCAGAGCCTACACTATTGGGTGACTAGGCCATAGTCAACCACGCTGGCCCAGTGCGTGTTGGTTGACTTCACACATATCTTTGAATTTC
>JAODUI010000019.1:822534-845543 GCA_027563995.1 Papilio gigon | reverse complement strand
TCAAGGTTGCGGGAGTGCACTGGATGCGGGCACAGGAGCGGTTATCGTGGCAGTCGATGGGGGAGGCCTACGTCCAGCAGTGGACTACACTAGGCTGATAATAATGAAAGAAATCGATAGAAACAATTCAAAGGCGAGGATTTTTATATTTCACAGTCAAGTTATAAATTCTACTTATTTATATTAGTTAAAATAAATGCTGGAATTTATTAGTTAGTTTCTAAATGCTTATTTCCTAGAGATCAGGTGGGCTCTAGATTATTCAATTAATTAATTTTATATAAGAAATATTTGTTATGAAACAAAAACCTTAATTAATGAGTCGATTAATTATTTTTTTTATTACTATAATAATAACGTTATATAAAAAAAAATGCAATAAAAGTTATTTTATAAGATACAGTTAAATTAATTTGTAAATTTAATTAATACTGATTTTTAATAAGATAAGAAATAATACTTTTTTTCGAGTCGAATTAATAAATTAAATTAAAAGTCTCTAAGCATTTTTCTTTTTAGTAAATCGATTAAAACAACTTACATATGTTCTTTGTGACTGTACCGGGAGGAGGGGGGTCTAAGCAGGTTAGCGTCGAACAATTTACTCTTAATGTCTACCTCCTTGATAATATACTAAAGACGTGATATATTTTATAGATTTATTTGTCACTCCCACTGCTTCGACCTCTCTGTGGCAACCCCCGTCCATCCTGACATCCCTCGAGTCTGCGCAGTGGAGAGATGCCACAATACTAATATGAAAATTCAATATTTTAAGATATAACTTAGGCCATTTAATTAAGCCAAGATATTGGAAAGATTCGTGTTATTCAATAAACTTTGACGTAAAAAGTTTATCAATTAAGAATGATCAGCAAATTAACTCGATTCACCCCGCTCTGATACAGTGTTGACACTGTGAAACGACAAAAAACAATTTCAAAACTAAAATATACAAATTGAAACACTAAAACGGCTACAAAAGGATTCTGACCGTCCGAAAAACCGTTTAATTATACGTTAAAAGCCAATAATGAGATAAAAATCTTTTCACTTCAATACCCCAAAATAACAAATGCAGTTATTTACTAATGCTAGACAATTGTCTGCCGGGTCAGCATATTAGCTGGTTTCCAGCTGAGGGTATCGTTGCGCCAGACCAGCCTCCATCGAATTGATGATTTAATCGTATAAGTAAGGTTATATCAAAATGAAAATTAAATTTAAAAAAAAAACATCGATACTTATATCTAAAAACGACTTTCTATAGAACATCACTACTTGCATGTCGAAATACGTGTGTGAGATTTTACCGCCTATTTACTACAGCTAATAATATCACGTGGTACTTATTGCGAGACTGTGGGCTATAGATAACATATAGATACGCCATCTACAGATTTGATACAATTTTTGATGTCAAAAGTCAATTTTCGAAATTACACTTTGTATTGAAAATGAACAAGAATAAGGGAGTTTGTTAAAAAAAAAAACTAGACCGATTTTTGCTCTGTACCGTATCTATAGGTACATCTATAGTTGTAGTGTTCATTAAAATGATAAAGCATATTGATGCTACCTAATTACATTTTTTTTTTATTTCTATTGAAATTCATTAAATATACTACCAAACCCATAATTTTCTTTTACATTTTAACGGCAGAAAAAATTTAAAAAAAAAACAAACGTCAAAATGCTTTCGTCTAGTTTTTCTAAGTCAATATTGTTCTAAACAATTTATCGATTTTTTTTTCAATCAAGTTTTTATATTCAAAAAAAAATCGCATCATTCAATGAACGTTCTAGAACGATCGCGGGTGCAATTCAAAAATCAACCTTATTCACAAATACACAAGAAACAAATTCGCTATTCAACATTAGTTTACGAGAAAAACTAATTTTCTTTAATAGCTTATTTAGCATTAAGTCTATTAGTATTGTTTAAAAATTTCAAACAAAATGTACTCAAAATTGTAACTTAACACAATTCAAATAACACTCAATATTAATAAGCTATGTTATTCAAAAAAATAATAGAAAATTGCATTTTTGTCATAGGACATTCCACATTATGACTACGTGCCCTAGGTTCATTATCGTCTGTATGTTAAGCGACTAAATTAAACATTTCCTTTTCAATATTATGCGACAGTTTTAAAAGAAAAAACCGAACTAAATGCCGTTCAAGTATTACGTAGGAAGATAACAATTATTCACCCCCTTCTTGTCAGCAACAGTAAGCAAACCGACCCCCCACTTTTATACTGATGTAAACATTATATAAATGAAATTTTCTACTAATGTATTCTCAAGTATAGACAATGTGTAGGTTGCTATGTGGAAAAAAGTAAAAACTACTGCTGACGTAATCACCATCCAGACCCCCCAAGCCCCACGTCATTAATAAGCAAAGCAAAGACTCCCCGTCCCCTATATTGCTTACGTAATTCTTGAATGGCCTCTATGGTTTAAAAATACAAATCAAATGTATTTAAAATTGTAACTTAACACTATTGTACTAATTCCAGTACTGTGTTATTGAATATTCCACCTTAAGACCACACAGTTAAGGCTCATTATCGCGTCTGTATCTGTATTAACCGACTAAATCAAAGAGTTGCGATTCAATATAACGCGTCTGCCGTATAGCGTGCCATTGTAACTCCCACCTTATGTGTACAGCGCTAGAGTTCAGTACCGCGGCTCGGGCGAGCGCGGCGAGCGCGGCTGGCGCCCGGCCACGCCCGCCAGCCGCTCGCACACCGCCTCCAGCTGCGCGTCCAGCATTAACGACGCGATCTGATCGTCCGTCAGCATTTCCACACTGAAACAGGAGGAACCGGTTAATACGACTTACGTGAATACTGAAGGACCACCGTCGAAGACATTGGGAAAGCTCTATATCCAGCAGTGGGCAGACAATGGTGACAGGATGACGTGGATTAAACATATGGATTTCCGATTTTGTGGTCGAAGGTTCGAATCCTGCCATTCGATATTTGTTATCCGACACAAGTCTATCATAGTTGGTATGTTACAAAAGATGTTAGTAAATTAACAAAAATCTGATATTATACAAAAAATGGCGGACCAGTTATAAACAGTATCGGTTATTACAACTACGAAAGTATGACGTCCTAATTTGAATACATGTTTAGGATAGTACTAAAATAGCTTCGGCGGGGGCATTGGCACGCCCACAAAGCCTATTCTCAGTACCTACCTAGGTAGGCTGTCCGTATCTGAATGTCTGTCGGACGACGCCGACGAGGCGGTCGGCGAGCGGCGGCGCGGCGTGCGCGGCGCGGACCCCGACCCGCGACGTTCGCCGAACAGTGACAGACCTGTTACAAATATTTTTAGTAAACTTTTTCGCGATTCGCTTACTGTAGAGGGGGAGGGGAGCGTTTCGAGACGCTAATTGGTTACGGAAGTAGTAAGAAATTACTTTTCCTCGGCAAAACTCGGCTCTCTATCGGAACACGATGACACGATGTCAACGATCGTATTAAATAAGCGACAATTTCATATCCATTAATATGTAACTTTATTGTTTAGTGTCAAATGTCAAATTAATAATGTCATTCTCCAATATAGCTACTGCAGCTGTTTGAGAGAACACGATAAATACCAACTTTTCCAAAAATTCACGAAGGAATCTTTTCTCACTATACTTAGTGTAGTCCTTTATATTTAAACTACAATTAAAGAATATTTTATTGATGACTTAACAACTCTGAGTATGTTACTCGGTCTTATAACAGCAAGAATTACAGGACAAAGTTACTTGGAAGGAAAAAAAATATGACCTTGAAACATTTCTTTGACGCGTTCTCCTGTATCGTGGAGTAACGCGTCCAGGCTCTGTCGGCGTGCGTTCTGCAACTCAGCTCTCAGTTCCTGCCTTAATTCGTTCCTGAGCGCGGTCCGTTCGGCGCGTATGATACGCCGAGGGGACGCAGCCGATACTTTCGACTCCAGCGGACTCGGCGGGGACGGCGTCTTTTCGGGCGTAGACCGCGGCCGGAGCGAGCATTTCTCGAAGCTTATCTGAAGGTTTGTACAGAATCTATCATCCTATCTACGTTAATGCGGTGAACGAAATTAAAGACGTGTTCAAAGCAAGGGTCGATAATCACGTATTCCGTAAAGTAATCAAGTCAACAATATTTAAAAGAACCTGTATAATACAATCAATATTTTAATGGTCTCTTAAATAGTCCCTTAGGATAGATTAACTATGAAAAATCCACGTTAAAATACATCTTTAATAAAGGAACTGAGAGTGGCCAATAGTAGTGTAAGGCACTCATTACGAGACAAGATAACTTGAAAGATAAAGTGCTTAATTTTAAGATTGAAGTCTGGATTGAAACCTACTTAGACAACACGTTTATTTACGTAGTACGGAGTTCCTACGTTACCTCTTCAGGGCTGGAGTAGTCCAGGTCGATCTCAGTCCAGGTGTCGGAGTCGGGGAGGCGCGGGCGCTGCGCGTCGGCGGCGCGCCGCAGCCACTCGCGCACGCTCGCGTCCGTGCTGTGCTCGCAGAGTTCCTCCAAGTTCTCGCTGGTGTTGGACTCGCTGGCCGTGTCCGTGAACGTTGAACGATCTATATCTGAGAACATTGTCGTCACTATGTCAGCCTCACATCGCCCACTGCTGGGCGTAGGCCTGGAGGAGAACATTATTCTTCAAGTGTTTAGAGCTCGGCAGTCCGGAACGAATTAGTATATAGTATGCAAAGTAATGAGTGTATAGGAGTGGTTGGAAGATGTATTGAATAGTGACCAGATGACCCTGAGGGGTCATACATTGAAAGGGCCAAACATTAAAAACCAAAGTGTTGATGGATTGTGTGAGAGGATATGCGTAAGAAGGCCAGTCGTTTCGAATAATACCAAATCAAATGCGAATTAACAAACAGACAGAACATAGAAACAAAAAAAAGATTTTCGTAATTGATAACGCAAAAAATGCTACAATAGTATACTGTACATGTATTTATTTTCGATATAACATAGAGACACTTTGATTTCATTAATTTTATATAGTTAAAATGGAAGAACTAATATTAAGCCTAAGTACTAAGTAAGTAACACTAATCTAAGCCCATTTAAAAAAAGCCCCCAAAGAACGCCCTTGATTGCCATGTTAGGGTGGCATGGTGCCGCTAATAAAATAACTTAGACCATTTGGAAACTAAGATTTTTTTTTTCAATTGAATTCTAGATTAAAATACAACTAAATTAGACAATGTACTCATTTTAGTAAATTACCATTTCTAGTTGACTGCCTCCTTGACCGGTGCCGATGTATTTCGTCGGATATTCTCTCGAGATTTCTCAAAGCTGAAGAGTACTGTTGTTTAGCTTCCGCTACTTGTTCCTCTAGCGTTTGGATCCGAGCCTTTTGAGCCTCGAGAGCTGCGTTGATGCGCGCCTTCTCTTCGAAGTACGGCCTGAAAATAAAACATCCTGCTCGAAGGACCAAAAATGTGACCTTACATTTATAAAACTTTAAGTTTAAATTTAACTTTGGAAGTGAAATTAAAAACTGGACATGGTAAATATACACGTTTTTATATGTATTTAAGCAGTATTTGGTTAAATTCTAACAATATAGCAGTCGTTACCCATTGAAAGAAATACAGTTATAATATAAAAACTACTGAAAAGAAAGCTTGTAATAGACACTATATTTAGATAAAAAAGAGGTCATGCGTTATCTATTTACAACCATAGATAATACTAAATATAAAGAAGGCATGCGTAAAGAAATAAAAAAAAGGTAGTACCAAACGTGGTCATTGCATGGCGGGCGACGTCGAGTGTTCTGTGAAAGAAAAATCATTCTGTGCAAACTAAAAACTATGTAAGCTTTGATAGTGAGAAGCTCTCTAACTATACACCGACGACCTTATCTGACGTGACACTAGCGCCCTCTGGCAATGTCAAAAAGTATCTACGATTATTTTTTATCTGTTATTATTGTCTATGCACTGTTGTACATTTTCTGACAGATCTAACCGCGTATACGACGTCTTTTTCATTACCTTAGCACTATGGTTTTTTAGTCACCATCTGTCAATGTCAAAAACTGTCAAAAGTCATGTAGAACTGTAGCTCTCGTGTCATATTACAGATTTTCATTATATGTTTTGAAATCTCATCTTGATATCGTCATAAAACCCGTAATTCATCTTAAGTGAACTAATCAATTTTAAATATTAGAGATTTTGTATGACACAAATTTTTAGAAATGTTTATGTGGGTTATGCCACAACTGAGATTGAGAAACATTGATCTACACCTTCTAGAACGTCTGTGGCGCAGTTTTTAAGAGCTTGACCGGACCATACTCAACATTATCGTAGTTCGATCCCCGCCATGTACCAATATATTTTTCCATATTCGAATTACATATGTACATTATCCGACGCTCTTACGGTGAATGAAGACATCGTGATGTCTGTATATAACGGCGAAGACATTCAAAGATATGTGTGAGGTCAACCAACAAGTACTGGACCAGCGTTGACTATGGCCTAGTCACCCCTAATAATAGGGTAGGCTCTAAACCCTTCGATGGGGACGTATAGTGAGCTGATGATCTTTACCTAAGTAGGTTTCACATATTATAACAGCGCGTATGTCGGAGTCAGATAAGCTCGTCTTATATTCTCATTGTTAATAGTTAGTACCGAAGCAGGCATATACTTTCAAACTTAGCATTATAGTTATTTTAGTTGAAATATCAAATTTAATTAATTAATTTCATATTATCGTCACTTTTAAACTTCAAACAGAATGTGTTATATAATTCGTCTATTGTTTTAAAGTTACAACAGAACTACGGCACTGGTGGTCCAATTTTGAAACATTCAATCTGTAGCTAGCGGCTGCTGGTGTACAAATTTATTTAATTTATCTAAATTATATTAATACTATGATATGCGTATATGTAAGATTGGGCGTTTCCTGCGGTGTTGCCATCATGAAATACCAATGGACGATGAAGAAACGAACTTATGAATTAAAAGAGGCATTCTCGAGATGATCGCGTTTGCTAGTAAGAAATTTATTGAAGCCAAGGCTCACATTGTTCAAGGTCACCTTCAATTTACTTTAGACAAGGTACATACCTGGATTTAGCAATGTGTCTCTTCAGTCCGTTCTGCAGCTGCTGGACGAGGGTGGCGGCAGCGCGGTGTGCGGCCGCCTTAGTGCGTTGCGTCACCGTAGCCGCCGCTCGGTCTGCCTCAGCCTAAGTATATTCAAGAAGTAGTTATTTTATATAAGTACAGCAGATAATTCTAAACAACTAAGCATGAAAAAACTTCTACTAGGATATGGTTTACAAAAGTCGAACTGTGGTATTCGAACCCATGACCTCTAGATCCATAGTATCCTCAACCATTACGACTCATTGGCTATTCAATAGAGACAATCATTACCAGTGTTTCAACAAAAAAAATGCTGGTCCTTCGACATGATGTTTTTTGATGATCATCATTATCATGAAGACAAGGGTTCATGATAATGATGATGATGATCAAACATTTATTCTACTTTATTTTTTAATTATCAACTAACTATATTTTTTTTTCTAACATCACATATTACCTGGTTAACCCTATGTGTAGCGTGGTTGAGCATTTCCTGCCATGCTGGATCCAGGGTAAGTCCACCTTCAGAGCCCTCTGCAAGTCTTGCGAGACCCTGCTCTGCGAGGTACACCATTTCTCTGGCAGCTGCATGTGCACTGTTTGCTTTGTCATAAGCAAGTGTTGCCGTTTGTAACTCTTGGGATGTCTAAAAAAAAACAATGATATTAATTATTATAAGGTTAAATGAATTATCAAGTTTCATGGTCTTCAAAATCAATTAATTAAAAATAAATCTGCTTGTTTTCTTCCATTATTAATATGTTCAATGCCATTATTATTTTTCATACATTAATGTTAATTTGGGTGTATCAGTGTTAATCAAATTTTAACCTAGAACATAGTTAGAGTGTACACTCTAATACTAGGTGCCATGATTCCCGCAACTCCAGTCAGCCTAGGTCATATCCTACAGATATCATCACTTCTACTGTAACACTTACAATATTTGCTCTAAATCTAGCTTCATAATAAGGCCTTGCTTTATGAACGCTGGTGCCAAGTTTCTTTGTCAACTGCTGTATACGTAAGTGTCCCTCAGCAAGGAGCCGACGGAAGGCCAGCCTTGCCTCGTCCAACTCGACTTCCAACCGGTTAATCTCATCAGTAGCTGTATTCAAACGCTCAAGTTCAATCTGGAAGTTATAAGTTATAAGGCAAATGAAATGGGCTTATATATGTCATATTGTAAGAGATTAAAAAAAATTCAATTGGATTCTAACTACAGTCTACATGATGTTGGTATCTGGCATAAAATTGTTTTTTTTTTAATAGTTTTACAACCTTTACAAAATCAGATATGTTATTCTGTATTTACTTAATTCGAAAATCTGCTTTCAAAACCGTTACGGTATTACGTTTGATTAAATTAATATTTAAACATATATTTTGTATATTATGATTTTAAAATAAGAAAGATGCAAGACACTTCCGTGATATGTCTGCAAGCTTAAAAACAACTAAACTAGTTTACGGCCTTCTACTGATATGTCCTTGAAACTATCGATTAAATTTACCTGCACTCGAGGATCTAAGGCTTCAGAGCATTCGGCACCGCTATCGTTCATTGTTACATCAATTTAGGAGCATCTTATCAGAAGTTCAAATATTGAAAATTGATTTTCTCATACATATTATTGTGTCAAATGTATTCAACATCAGAAGGCCATCGCTAAAAAGCGAATTTCGGCATTTAATTTAGTAATATTCGAGCTAACCGCACCACCCGTTCGATACCTTCTGTTTATTGTACTAATTTTTTATCTGTGGTCATGACCGCGGAAACGTCATTTTCAAGCGTATTGAACAGATAAGAAAAAAAAATATTGAAAGTAAATTGTTCTGATTATAACATAAAAAAAAGCCAAAAAAATAAACATTTTGAGACATTTTCAAATAATAAAATATAAGAATGTTTCAAAAATGTAGAGAACGAATTGATAAAGAAACATGGTTACGGTTAACTTCCGCATTTGACAAAAGTTTTTTGTCAAACGTCAAACTGTATGATTTTGACAATTAACATATTTGTACAGTGCTGTGGAGCTGCTACCGTACTTTCTACTACATTTCGTGAATAAAAACAACAATAATGGTATTTATATCTACTGAACATAACTGTGTTTGTAGTATTTTTTTAATAATATACATGAATGTTATGTTATTTTATAGGCAACCGAAGTAGAAGAAACTATCAAAAGGATCCAAGCTCATAAAGGTGTCATGGGAGTGATCATTGTGAATCACGAAGGTTTGATCAATATTATTTGCAGCTATGGAAACTAAACTAAAACCTCATTTTGGCCAACTAGATATACATTGATTGGAATTAGTACATCTCAAACTACGGACGATACTTTAAACGATATAACAATAGTCTTATAAGAAAACAATGTTGACCAACATTTTCGTCGTATTATTAATTTCTGTTTATTGTACGTGTTAAATACTTTTTAATTACATATTTCAGGCATACCCATAAAGAGTTCCCTGGATAATGCCACATCAGTGTTATATTCTGGTCTAATTGGTCAGTTAACAGAGAAAGCCAAGAATGTTGTGCGTGAAATGGTAATGACATCATTATTAGCTTTTTTTCATTAGTTTTTGAATCTGTGCTTTAAAAAAAGAAAGTAGTTTTTTTTTAATGCACTTAATTACAACTAAATGACAACTTAATAAAAAAAAAAACATAGTTTATAAAAAAGATTTCTCCTCAGACAAATTAATTAATTTTTTAATTTATTTGTTTCCAGGATTCAACAAATGAATTAACATTCCTAAGAGTAAGAAGCAGACGGCATGAGATTTTGATTGCTCCAGATCGGGAATTCATTCTCATTGTTATACAAAATACTGCGGACTAGTCATATAAACCACATCTATTGATTCAACTCTTATTCTTGCACATAACATAAAAAAATACACTGATCTCTGTATACACACTGGATAGGTTGCCGTTTAAAAATTATAGCTTTTGTTTCTTTTAAAAAAATGCCAGTCAAAGTTACTGTCAGCTAATTTTGGCTTAATATATGAATAGCCTATGCTTTGCGAGTTTCTAATCTTATTTGCGGTAGCCCAAACTGGCGAGAATCCAATAGGAACAATACACAATGCTTTATAGCCTGTCCAGTGCATTATAGAACTCTGTGGATAAGTCATTGTTTCTTTATAGGAATCAGGCAATGTTTTTGTAACTTCTTGAAATTCGGAGATAAGGAATTTTTATTTAGTGTAATTATCACATTTTTGCTTCTTTTTTCAAGTGTAAAACAATGCTGTTAAACTGGCAACACTAACTTTAAAGATTTAATAATTTTATGTGTATTTATGCTATTGAAGCTTCACAATCGTAACCAATAAATCGCGTTTTTTTTTATTTTCGGCCATACAAAAATTGGCATTATTTAATATATATTTACGTTTATAAGAGGACTTAAGTAAGCTTATAAATATGTTAGTGTGTAAGAAAAAAAAGGTATTGTAATTTTTTTTGCATCTGTTTGAGTAGTTATTAAAATAAACTTTCTTGACACTTCATAATATTGCTTACATGCTAATTAAAATTTTTCAAATATTACTTTTTTCTGATTGTAATTGAAATTCATACAGTCAAACAATTGATTTTTTTCCTGTATACTTGTCGTAAGCTATTGTAACAACATTCTATTTATTACAATTTGAACTTACAAATTCTTGTTTTTTTTTTTTCAACTTTCCTTCTAATAAGTATATGTAATGTTGGAATTGCTAATAAATTGTGCCATTCCATTTTTATACAAAATCTTAAAATACGAACAATTATCATCTATAAAACTACTTAAAAATGTTTGACTTGGTAGCTTTTTTGGTTGGTAGTTGGTAGTTATGAGTTATTGACAGTTTAGTAATGGCAACACTTCGAGCTTGGTAGCGGCAGCTCCCGTTGTTATGTGGTTTAATATTTTGTCGAAGTAATTTAATAGCGCATGAATTAAGTTAATTTGTTTACTATCTTCATCAAGCTGCAATCATGTCTGAGAAATACGATAAAAATGGATACAATAGCAGTGATTTCAAACGCAATTCTAATCAAGATTCAAACGCTGAAAATTTGGGAGATCAAGATGGCGAAAACAACCCTGTTAACGAAAAAGCCGGTGAATATATGCGTGAGTTGCTGAGTGAAAAGATTAAATTAAATAATGGAAAGTTTCCATTATCGACGAGGCTCCTTGATCAAGGTAATTACTATTTAGTATAAATAACACTTATTTTAATGTTTCAGACATCGTTATAAAAAAAAAATTGTCTCCCATTTGACTCCCAGGGACAAAATGGAATGAGTTAGATTGAATAATCTTATTCTGAATTTTTTTTTACTTTATCGTCTACTACGATGACTATTGAGTTACTAGAATTCTTAGAATTGACTTTTGATTTTGCTTGTAGAGGTGGTCAGGGTGCAAGCTAATGGGAGAGTGCCCCAAAATGACTCCAAATATGTTGATGTATACAGAGACAAGGCGGTAAAAGTGACTGTTAAAGTGTTAGTTCCTGTGAAGGACCATCCAAAGGTGAGTTATGTAGACATAAAGTAACCATTCCTTAATTTGGAACAGCTGAGAAAACGAAATATAAATACTAGATGTGCCAATTAGGTTGCTCAGTTCTATAAATTATTATTGATTCATTGAACCTGCGTCAGCCATTAATCATGTTCATTTAGCCGTTTTGAAGTTACCTACCATAAACCATTCATTAACACATCTAAACTTCATAATATAATCAGATGGAAGGTTTTTGGGTATTAGTAATAGGGTTATATTTTACATGAAGGCAAGCCATGGATTACACCAACCAACCCTGCTCTTATTAGTAACCCTGCAACCCCTTGATGCTATGGACATTCTCCAGGGATTGATCTTGGCAAGCTGAGATTTAGAACCCCCTAAGATTTCTGGTCAATATATATACCTCTCTGCAATGCACATTTCTATTGCAGTTCAACTTTGTTGGCAAGCTGTTGGGACCCAAAGGTAACACAATGAAACAATTGCAAGAAGAGACTATGTGTAAAATGGCTGTACTTGGCAGGGGCTCCGTTAGAGACAGGTAAATTTATCATATTACTTGGATGTAGAAGACAAGGGCTGCATAGTAGGGAAGATGTTGAAGAAAGGGTAGGCTCCCGGCCCCTCAGCGATGTATATTTTGTGAATGTATATTTATAGACAAAAAGAAGAAGAGCTTCGTAACTCACTGGACCCTAAATATGCACATTTGATGGACGAGCTTCATGTGGAGATATCAGCATTAGCACCACCAGCGGAGGCACACGCAAGGATCGCATACGCTCTGGCCGAGGTTAAGAAATATCTGACACCGGATTCAAATGACTTCATACGACAGAATCAAATACGAGATATGACTGAGCGAGGTAAGTGTTTTAAACACTTCACAAAACTAGTGTTAGTTAACATAATAAAACTTTCTTAAGATGTTACACTATATTAATTATAATAACGGTTTAACACAATCAATCAGCATAGGTACCAACTGATTCAGTTCCATCAGGGTCTACAAATTCGATGGTCAACTTCAACATCGAAGATGTCGACAGGGTCGACAATCTTCGATGTTGAAGTACCCCGATAAGTCTGAAACCAGGCGGTACATACACTAATCTATGTATGAGTTAAACCATTATAATAATTAGTGTTGTAGTGTGCGTTTTTTTAGAGTTTTTTTGTATGATGGCTACATTTAAGGGTATGTTACTTGGATGCCATTGTGTATGGTTTTTTGTTTTTTTTTTAACCAATTGGTCAAGTAACTGGTCCTTGTATCTTTTTAAAACTCAAAAACCTGGATGGAGGGAGGAAGAGTGTAAGTAATAACTGATTAGTGAATAATTTTTATATGTAACCTTGTCTTCCTTTTTGTTTTTTTTCTTTGCTAGATGTTTTTTTTAGTAAGGCCGAATGCAAAAAAGTATTAATGGCATTTTTTATTTATTTTAACCACCTATCAATGTGTTAGAATTGCTGCCCAACAAAATCTGCAACAACCCGTTTATATACTCAATGGTTTGTTGTAGATGTTGGACCCGGTATAGGACCGGGGCCAGGGCCGGGGCCGGGACGTCGTGCCTTGCTTGAGGGGCCTGAAGTAAGGGCCAAGAATGTAATGTACAGCGCGTGCACCGTAACAAAGCGGTCCTTCTCCTACAGAGATCCTATTCTTAATACTCAATCTGAAGGTATGTCTGTTCACAAATAATTTTGTCACTTAGGAACCGTTCACGTATTACGCAAGCAGATTTATTACAATTATTCGCCCCCCAACCCCAATGTTAGCAAAAGTAAGCAAATCTCTAATCCCCCCATGCTGACTTAAATTGGTATCTGAATTTTTCTACTACTGTGTTTTAATTTTTTCAATGATTCACAGCATTATAGTAGTTATATTTTGTTTTCGTTAGTTTTCAAGCATAGACAATGTGTAGGTTGCCGATATGTGGATTAAAGTAAAAACTACTGCTGATGTAATTACCATCGAGACCCCCCAACCCGCATGTCATCAATACTAAGCAAAGCAAACACACCCCATAGTGCTTACGTATTACTTGAACGGCCCCTTAGTCATTGTCACCAATATCGGTTCTAGTTAATGGTTTTAAATTTAACTTCTGGTACCCACATTAGAAAACAATCACGAAGTAACCCACAGTAGTACACACATTACTAGACTAGAAAAACTTTGTTCTTTTTTTTTAATTATAACCAGCATATCTTTGAACTAGAGTTTTTTTTTGACCCTGTCATAAGGTTCTATGCCCAATTGCACTTTATTATTACAATAACATGAAAATATTAAACATACACAAAAAATGCTCTCTTTTCTTTATGCTTTGTATTTTATTTAATTGAATTCTTTTTTTTTAATACATATAATATGTAAGTCAATAAAAATTAGTGGAACCAAGATGCATTGCGTGAAGTCAATGAACTTGAGTTGTTGACTGGAGTCATTGTGTTATACAATAGTTTTACATATGAATAAATAAAAATGATAAAATGCCAGTAAATAACATTAATCTTTATTTTTCTCACCTTTGTGTTATCTTTAAGTGTCATATATAGTTTTATATTGTTCACGATGGCATCCAAGCATTCTAAAGGTCACAGTTCGATGACCTGTTCAATACGCTCACCGTAAAAACTTAAATAAGAAATAAAGAACTCTAAATTAATTATTGTTACTGGCCATTGCATTATACCTTCTGTATTGATTTCCGAACGCGTGGTCGGGAGTTCGAATCCCGTTATTCGATTATTGTCAACCATATCCTAGCACAAGTATAGAGCTTAGTTGGTATGGTGCAAGATATGTTAGTGTAATTATGTAAATAAAAAAAAGAAAATCGCGCAAGAAACAAGCAAAAAAATTGTAGCCAATCAAAAAAGAGACGGTCTACGAGATTGTAGGTGTTAAAAATATGTTAGTTAACTACCAAAAATTTATTGTATTGTGGAACGAAAATCAATTGTTTCAGTTATAATAGTGATTAATGGTACTTATTTGATTTCTAGCTCCCGGCGGGCGTCCGCCGCCGCCGAACCGCGGAGCACCGGGCAAGACTAAAGTGCTCAGCATCTTAGACCGGGCGCGCACCGCCATGGAGACTTCTTACCCGTACGAGGACCACTATGCAGTCCCCGAGCCTCCGGTTAGTATAGACATCGTCAGCTCACTATACGTACTCACTGAAGGGTTTGTTGTAGCCTTTGTTAGGTGACGAGGCCATCATTTCCGGCATGAATTTGGTCTTTGGCTCACTGAAGTAATGAGACAATAAAACAAATAGCAGGAGTAATGTATGAATTCAGTAGAATACTGGTCTAAAAGAAAAAAAATGGTAATCTGATCATAAGGTTGATATTTTTTATATTTGAAGCGCCAATAACCTAATGGTTATGGGTACGGACCATCGATCTAGCGGTTGTGGATTCGAATCCCGTTCGACTATTGTAAACCATAACCTCATACAAACTTATTCAAGCTTACCAGGAATGGAGGAAATATTTTAACAAAAAAAAAATTTTTTTTTCTAGGTTCGCGGTGTGCCCCGCGGCGTGCCGCCGCCTGAAGACTTTTATTACGAACGCGGGCAGGAGCGCTTCTACGAGGAGCCCTACTACAAGGAGGAGCGCGACTACAAGCCGGTGCGCGACGTGGGCAGCCGCCGCGCGCCCCGCCACCCGCGCGCCGCGCCCTACGCCCGCCCGCCCAAGTAGATCGTATGTTTGTTGATGTAGGCACCACCAAGGTTCAACTTTGCTCTTTGTATCTCAGTGGGCACTGTACCAACGCGTCTGTTCGCGGTGTTCCTTAAAAGCTACAGTCGTCGCTTCGTACGTGAGTCGACGCGAGCACAATAGACAATAGGATGCAGTTTTTAAATATGTTTGTGAGAAAAAAGTTGATCAGTCAGAGAAGGTAGACTAATTGCTTTTTAGTATTAACCCGGTTTTTGAGCTCCTCATTAGTTGATTTGTCAAAAAGGGCGGAGTTTGCGGGCACGGCAATTTTTTTTGGAAGAACACCGCGAATGGTTGCGATTGTACCAGTCACTGAGGAGAACACTTTGTTAGTCGTACAGTTCTGAGTTGGGGTGGGAATGACCTGGAACCGCATAACTAACCTTGGTCGCGTCTATAAGACTGTTTTTTATTTTTTATCGCTATTTCAATATATTAAATTACCTTAAGAGTTTAATTTTTGTTGCGTCCTTAATGAAAAAATGTAATTTTTTTTTGCTTTTGTTTTGATGAAAAAATGATAAAATGTATGTATTTATTTGGCAGGAGCACAGGTAAGAAATACGAACACTACGGAAGCGGTGAGTAAAGAAAAAAAAAGGACTCGTAATATATAAAAAAAACAACTGTCAAAAAGAAGCAAATATGAAGACGTTTAAATAATATTCAGAAAAAATTATGACTCAAAAAAAAAACACCGCCGACAGTGTTTTTTTTAATTTTCTTTAATTAATACGAACAAGTATAATTTTTCATATAAAACAAAACATTGTTTTAAATATTTACACATCACGAGAAAATTGTAAAAATTGTTTACATATAGGCTGTTTAATAAGCCGACATTTTTTCCGAAATCAACTAGTTTTTTTTTTTATCAACTATGAAATTATTAGAAAATCAAATTGTAGATTATAAAATTAATATGCTTTTAATGTTTTCATTATTAAAACTTAAAAGTTGCACTTGCAAACAATAAATTTATTAATTATGCAAAAAAAAATATATATTTATATAAATATATATATAAAAAATAGTTGGTATTTTCTCGATTAAACTATCAAATTTTGTAGAATATAATGTGTGACTAGATTTAAATAATAAAAAACATTTTAAAACCGAAAACCGTGATTTTTAATTCAAAATTAGTACCAGAAAATTTTATAGAAGAAAATTCAAAATGTATGCATGAATACATTTAATAAAATTAATTGGGGATATACTTAAAAAAAAAACACACAGTAAACTGTTAAATGTAAATATGAAAGAAATTAATTGCTTAAAAATGTCATGTAATTTTTGTCCAAATACAATTCGCAAAATATTTAAAATTTAAACATTTTAATAAAGCACAGAAAATAAAATAAAATTTGCAAAGAACTTTTATGAAATAATTTTATAAATTTTTTTAGATTATATCCCCTCCACAATTATAATTCTGCATTGAACAAAATGAACTCGAGTGACCTTTGACCGCTGCACATTACAAAGTTGGTTTAGAATTGACATGAACATAACCTCAATTTTATTATACAATAAAAAATCTAAGTTTCATTTAATTTTAAAAAAATTCCATAAAAAAATTATTTAATCTGTACAGATTTTGAAATAAAATTAAATACATTCATAATATTAAAATCATTGGATCCAAAAAGTTATTTTGAAATACGAATTCAATAACGTTCATTGTTGGCGCTAAAAACCTAAAAACTTCTTCGAGCTGAAGGAAGCAGTCACGTATAAAATGGACAAAAATACATAAAAGAAATAAAGGTAAGTGGTCATGTTTATATAAAATTATCTAAAACTGTTGAAGTAACGTTAAAATAATTTTATTTGGATTGTTTTTTAAGAACGCTAATTAAAAAAAAATGAAAAAAAGCTTAAGTTTTATCAAAACAAACATGGCTGCCCGGTATAACACAGCTGCGCAGAATGTATTGAAGCGTAAAATTTACGTGTCACTGCGCAGATGACATTGAACTGTCAAATAGATTGAAACAGCCCATGCTAAATTTAGAAATAATTTGAATTAGTCCGTTTATGTGTTATATTTTTACAGGGTTGAAAGATTCAAGTGATGAGGATAGGGAGGCGTGACATGCAACTTCTAGAAGACAAGAACGAAGGATCAATACAATGGTAAGAGCTGCTATCCATACATCTTTGGAGATATCCGACGAAACTATAAGTAAAGTAAGCCCTTAAAATCAGCCTTTGTCTGTCCACTGTTGGACATAGGCTTTATATATGTAATTATTTCATTTTTATTGAACAGACAAATCAGCATGTTAACACTTAACTACTGTCTGACTGTTTAGTTAAAAGTGTGTGTTTAGTCAAATATGATGGTGATATTTCATTGTGTTTGGAAATAAATACAAAGCATGTTTTTTTATTACATAGATATCTACTTGTCTACAGTGTGAACAGACGGATAGTCAACTGACCTTAAAGACTTTTGGCAATTTTTTTCTATTGTAGTAAATGCGTTATTTTTATATACAAATTATATACTACATATTTATAAATTGATTGTTATTAATTTTAGATAAGATGTTCGGAAAAGCAATGCATCGAATCTCGAAAGGAGGGCAAGCAAAGAAAAAAGGTTTGTAATTTGCTATACAAACTTTTTATAAAGATTTGATTACTGGTTGCTTTAAATTTTTCGTAAACTATTGTATTACATCTTTCTAACATTTTCAGTTCAGTGTAGCGGGGTGAGGGATGCAGGGGGAGGAAACTAAGCAGTGCGCAGATGACCTTAAAGTGTGTAAAATATTGAAACGATCTATAACTAATATGTACATTGTTGCGAAAATTTTAGCGTTTTCATGTCTCGATGTCGACATCAATTTTTCTTTCTTTATTTTGTTTTCTAGGTCGACTCGATGGGAAGAATGCAAAAATGGCTTCGAATAAAATAAATAAAATGTTAACATTATATTTTGGGTGTGTTTTATTTCAATTATCATTGCCTTTACATAAGTTCCTATATCCCCGTAGTGGGGCTGAGGACGTCCACAGTACGCCGTCAGCTCGCTATGTCCTGGGCTGGTGCTTGGTGTCGGGCCACGTTAGCCCGATCGTAGTCGCGTCGGCCGCCACTGAGCGCCGCCAGGTTTGTTTAGGTCAGCCACGCTTCATACCTAATATTAAATAAAATTTAGATGGATGGATGGATGTTAAAATGGATTTCTATGAAATTCGGCATAGATGAAGACCGTCTTGCCGTTGAGCTGGCAAGATATTTGAAGAGACGTATATCTCGTTTCTTTCGAATTTCATAATAGAAGTAATCACTGTTTACCCCTTTAGGTTTTAAGCGTGAACGTATAATGATTTGAAATTTATGGCTAAGGATAAAAAAGCGTTTGTAACTTTGCGATTAACTTTGTTGTTAGATAAACGACACCTCTGATGCGAAGTTTTCGTTGTTTTAAGTAATTAGATACTTTGAGTGTTTTTGCCTCTAAAACGGATTAAAAAACTTCAAGACTACGATAAATCTTTTACTTGTCGGTTTAAAAACAAATTATTTGACTTAGGTTTTTTATAGCTTTATTTTGGATTTCTTCAAACCACAATGGTTATAGGTTATACCCGTTTGTTAGTTTGATTTATTTTGAGGTTATAAATATAAAAAAATGTCCGTTGTAACTTTTACGAATTATTAAAACTGTTGTAAAGTTTATGAATTATTTAACGCTACCATCACTGAACACGTCTTTGTGAAAGAAATCATTAAAATCATTGAAACGAAAAATTAAACTTCGATATTGGAATTACAGTCGAGAATCTGAAAGGAAATGGAAATGCGAGGCAATATAATTAACTTTTTTCTCAACGAATAAAGATGTATAGAAAATTTGTTGCAAAAAAATTGAACATTTTTATGATCGATTCTCTGCTATTAATTAATGAAAGGTAAAGTTTTAACTTGCTGACCTCCTTTGGGTAACTAAATTTTAGTTTTTTTCTTCGTTACAAAAACTTTCTTTTTAACAAAAAACAATAAAGTTATCTTAAATTATTTGTAGTATTAATGGATGGACTAACATAAATAAAACCATTTTTTTTGATTGGGAAGTCGAAAAATCTAAAAATGTAATCACAATAGCTCGGTTTCCGCACTAATACATTGTAGCAATCGGATTAAATCCTTGCAAAGCTCTAGTCGGTGTACAAACGCTATTGAAATTTCAACATGGCGAGAAACCGTGTCCATTTCAAACGTAGGAGCTTTCTGTTGACAACGTACTTCGCAATTCGGGAGCTCATCCAATATGTACAGTCCGGTCATTGGTAAATTCTTAATAGGTAGAAATAGACCTATATTTTGAACAAAATTTATAAAGACGACGTGGTAATTGTGATCAATTTAACGTTACATATAAAATCCTCTATTAATGTAGTGCGTTATTTTAATTTTTTTTTGCATACTATATATTTGAGGTTATGTCACTTGCACGGGTACTATTTTTTTTTAATCAAGATTTTATGTCCTGGTTATTAGACTTTTCAGCCAGTACTAATTACAAAACTCGTCCATAAGTAGAATTAAAAAAAAATGTATTTTATGCGGTATTATAAAAAGTTTCAATATCTCGTTCCATCAAAACATTAATGTTAATCGAGTTGACGTTGAGGACATAGGAAATCCATTTGTTACCATTCCTTCACTAATGAACCACGGAGCAATGGTAGTAAATATAATTTGACTCAATAAATTGTATTATCAATATTCATTAACGTGTTTTGTTATGCGCGCGTTTGTCAAATTACTTTAATTAATCAAAGGGATTTTTTATGTTACTAGAATTGTCAATTTCTTAAATTAAATTTATCGAGAGATATTGTCTTAAATCATCGTCATCATCAGCCTTTATGTACCCACTGTTGGACATGTCTTTCCCAATGCCTATCTGAAGCGGCAATGGGCCGGTCACATCTGTCGGGCCAGCGACGCTTGGTGCGTTAGGAAATAGCTGGAGTGGGAGCCACAGTTGGGGACCAAGAGTGTAGGGCGTTCTCCCTCTAGGCGGACCGACGACTTAGTGCGAGCAGGAAGTCGTTGGATGCGGAAGGAGGACGGATACTGTGGCAGGCATTGGGAAAAGCCTTGTTTTAAAATGAAAATTAAAAAATCAGACACTAAATTACTTTTCTATTGAAAAGTTTTATAACAAAACTTTAACAAACCACAATAGAAACAAAGGTTGAAACTGTTTGTTTCAAACTATTTCATTGTTTCGGATCCATCCATGTTAATAAATAGTTTATATGAAGAATGTGACTTTTAGGTTATTTATTTTCCGTTAGTAAATAAATAGAATATCTAAATGGTGTATTTTTAAAATCACATTGTACGTCGGACTTTTTTCTTTTATCCGATCTTAAAGAACTTTGAAATTCAATTGAAACTTAATTATCGGAACGTATTTCAATTTATTGCACATTTTTTTTTAATTTTGACATTTGTAATATGATCTATGACGTAATAATAACAAATTGGATTGTTTTTGACAGTTCTGCCATTATTGCTTGTTTTAAAATCAATTTCTTGTGAGTCGATTATACCATGGCTATATTTATAATATTTGTTTAAATTGATTTTTTAAAAGTATCACGTATCTAAGATTTAAAAGCCCGCAAGCTGGTATTGTATTGGAAAATTCCGAGTGAAGGAAAATTGCATTATTAAAAGCAATGACGCTGACGCTTTATGAGAAAATATGCAGTTGCATTTGTGCAAGGAATTTTTCTTAATTTAATTTATAACTCTGTTCATTTTTTCTAAAAAATGACTACATTTTTTAGATTATGTTTTCTAGTAAAAATTAACATGCATGTTACTAATATTATAATCAAGTTTTTTTTTAAATTCCGCGCCGGCAGTCAGTGTCAGCCAGTATTCTATGATAGCTTCAAATTTTTCTGTCTATGGTTTTTACTTCGTTCATTTTTGATAAAGCGGATACCATACCACAACAAATAAAAAACATTACTTATTCTAAATAGTATATTAGACCTAATTATTATTGTCAGAAATTGCATCATTACAGTTTCTCTTATTCCATTACTGCATAATCTTCATAATATAAATACAGGTGCATTTTTTACGTAATTGACATTTTTAATCTACCATTATTGTAATTGTTATAATAATCGCACAACTCTTAGTCAGTCTTAGTATTTTTATATTCTATTACAGACCCACAAAGTTATCTGTGCCGGTGGACATGTGTCAAACTCAATTTGACAGCTCACTTGCGCGCCTTTGTCAACGTCAAAAGCAACAAGATTGTTGTTTTTTTTTATTGCTGTATTGTGGCTGTTGTTTTTTATGCCTATGAAGGTTCTTTGGCACTGGCCAAATCTGACAAGGGAGAGCCATAAACTAGAAACTCAACTAAACTCTATGAAGGTTCCATATGTTTTCTGATGAAATAGTCGTGTATCTACTTTTACCGGAACAGATAAGCTTGTAGAATAATATATGTTGGCTAATGGCTGCCCAATTTGCTTTCCAGTCTACTCAAAAATTGTTTGATTTCTTCAATTTCTAATGACATTTGGTCCATTTTCACATTTAGTTTATCAATGGAGGATTCTGAATTTTCTTTTGTTGTATTAATTTGTTCTTTGACCACTTTAATGTCGTTGTCGACGGAGTTCAATCGTTTCATTATATTCTCGTGACGTGTTTTGTTAGTATTTGGAACGTTCTCACATGTGTCCGTCTCAATTTGTTTCTTCTGTTCTCTATCTTGTTTAGTTATTATTTCATACATTGCATTTAATTTTTCATTAAACATCTGAAGACCTAATTCATCTTCTCTTTGCTTCTGTTGTATTTGTGCTTTGTTCATTATTGCATCACGAATTCGTGTCGGCATAATTTTGTTATGACGCCATCTTGGTTTCCCCGGACACAACATGATGGTGCCTATCACTCTTCGTTTCGTTTTAATTTGGTTATTAATTCTGTTTGGTAGAATTTTATTGAAGAATTTATTATAGACTAGATTGTCTAGGGTACTTAGGAATTCAACTTGTTTAGCTAGCCTTCTGATGTTTCCTAGTATTTCTAAATCGTTTATATCGTTTACAGCGACACCTACTAGCAGATTCATGAGTACAATTGCTGCTAGAATTAGGAATATTAGGAAGACAACTCTTACTATTATTAGTGAAGTTGCCAGATCTTTGGAATGCTCTTCATCAAATAACGCGACGTAATCGAACTCGGAGGTCATCATGACCACAGTTTTGACGAACGCCGCCCACGGACTTTCGAACGGTATTCGAGAATGAAATTGTATCATAAAACTTAACGCAAATCCTATAATTAAGAATGCAAATGTCAGTATTATCTGAAATGAAAAGAATAATATTAATCTTCTATATATATATATATATATATATAAAATGAATTGCTGTTCGTTAGTCTCGCTAAACCTCGAGAACGGCTGAACGGATTTATCTTATCTTGGTCTTGGAATGTTCGTGGAGGTCTAGGGAAGGTTTAAAAGGTG
>JAODUI010000019.1:765627-785614 GCA_027563995.1 Papilio gigon | reverse complement strand
ATCTTACAGAATGACATTATTCATTGACACTTGACACTAAACAATAAAGTTCCAAATTAATGGATATGAAAATGTCAGTCATTTAATACGATCATTGACAGTTCGGGTGTCTTCGTGTTCCGATAGAGAGCCGAGTTTAGCCGATGGAGAATAATTTCTCACATGTTTAGAATATTGACGTATGTCGAATTGGTCAAATTGGATTTGTTAAAAAAATAAACAAACATTATACTTTTTTTAAATAGTTTTAGTTGTGTTTAATAATATAATTAAAAAACTGCTATTTTGTTCTATTGAATTGTCATATATAATTTTTTTTTTCGTAGTTTTTTAAACGTTATTTTTAATAGTAAAACTAACCTCAATGTATCAACACCGTAACCTTGTTGTTTTTTGTCACCATATATTATAGTGTGCGGGTGTACGACGTTGCCGATGGATTTGGACATTTTTCGTTTCTTCTCATCGACTACGAAACCGTGTACAAAAATCGATCTGGAATAAAATTGCAACGTTTAAATATACGACGACTTAGTACGGGGAGGAAGTCGTTGGATGCGGAAGGAGGACGGCATACTGTGGAAGGCATACTGTGGAAGGCATTGGGAAAGGCCTTATGTCCAACTGTGGGCATGATGATGATCATCATCATCATATCAGCCACACGTCGCCCACTGCTGAGCGTAGGCCTCGGCCGCCCTCATCCAGGATGCTCCCGCAAGCAGGCTCCGCTCAGTCCTGGAATGGCGGCCACGGACATGTCGACGCAGCGTAGATAGGCCTCCCGCAAGATGAATGATGATGATGATTAAATAAAATATATACTAGAATTATTTATATTGACAAGAGATTTTTTTTAATTAAAGTTGTTGAAAAAGGTCACGGGTGAATTGTTATAAGTCTTTTTAATTAGTGTCAGTGGTGGATGTTCCGAAATGAAAAAAATGTGTCGAAGCCATTATGGAATAAGTTAAGATGATGTTTAACTGTTTTGATATTTTTTTTCTTTTTTTTCTCTTTTCTTTTTTCCACAGATAACAAAAGTGTTGAAAACACGACACTAGGAAGCAAGCATGTAACCTACATGCATGAAAATTACTTGATCTTAAACAAAGATTACGTTAAATGCATTTAATATTACCAAAAACGGTACATATAGTTAAACTATTAATACTTTCGTGAGACATTTCACTATACTACTTATAAAACGGCTTAACTCAAGTGCAACTCGGTGTCGGTACCGACTAGTTTCGCGAAAATGAGCCACCAATGGACTCGTAACTAGTCGGTACTGACACCGAGTTACACGTGAGTTAAGCCGTTTTATAAGTAGTATAGTACATACAGTGTCCAATAATAGGAACACTAGGTCCGTATGTTATGTTAAACTCTAACACTTTTGTGGGTTACGTTTTTGCTTTGTATAGTCGACATTAACAAGAGATGTCCTAGGATACTAGACTACTGCCTAATTACCCATCACAATAGGGTAGGCTAGCCTGCAGTGGAGACATGAGCTGATGATGAGTTGCCTCTAAACTTACTCATAAGGCGCTTCTCCAGTTAACGCCAAGGAAGTTAACAGTGAAGCTTGGAACCAGCCGGTGAGCTGGTCAACACCTTCCGAGTACAGCTTCGCTCGTTGACCTTCCAATGTCTGCCAGGACAAGCCGGAATCCAACCATATATCCATTATATCCTGTACAAAAACCAAGGATGTTAAGGAGGTTCAGTTCCGATTGCGATAAGGTCGGAACTTGCAATTGATGCACTTTTAGTTCCGATTAATTTAATCGGAAATCGAACATCATCAACCTGCACTTTTCCCTACGGAGGGTAGGCACAGTATGTTCTCCACACATCTCTATCACCTCTTTTCTGAACTCACACATATGCATATCCTCTTTCACACAATCCACGGAATCTATCGCAAATCGTTATGCGCCTAATTACCATTTAGGATATTTTTTTTTACTTAATAAAATCATGGTTATTTATGTATAAAATTATCATAAATAGACTACTCATGACGTCACATCGCTTAATTTCAAAGGGTTTTTTTTCATCATATTCTAAAAACATCAAACTAATTCTATACTTTTTTTGGTAACGGGGGGAAATCTTCAGATGATACCCTGCCTTCTGGTGATAAGGCAGGGTTATGTGAGATTCGCACTTACTAAAACCCCCTCGGTGTCCATCCTCTAGTGAGGTTGGGAGGGTCCCGGGATCTCCGGAGGAACGCACCGGAACCAAAGAATGAAACAGATTCTATACTTACATTCCCTTTGCTAACTTCGTCATATTCCAAATTATATTTACATCTGACGTCATCTGGCACCAGCTCTCTGACGTCACACGTCCACCATACATCAGTATTATGTTTTTCTATCAATTTACACAAGTTTTCTATAATTCCACTGTAAATAAAAATGATACATTAAAACTTGAATGAGACATTTATATAAAGATGTTAATATTAGTAAAAATTGCCTTGTTCCATGAAAGAAGATAAACTCCGCCCCCTATTTTCAAACAACCAATCAGGTAGCAGCGCAGACGCCGGAGTGTCACTGACTTCGTAGACACAATTAAAAGAATCTTATTAGTTATTGTTTAAGTCATCTCGCGTACGAAACATTCAAACGACTGTGGCTATTTTTTTTTAATATATAAACATCAGATGGCGTATCGAGTTAGGTGGAGGCTTTTATTGTCGGAGACCAAGACACACTTCAGATCGCTGTTCGTTAGATATAATTTTTTTTTTAATGTCAGTAGATTTTTGTTAATTTACCAATATTTCTTGTAACTAGCCAGTTAAGCTTGAAAAGCTTATGTTAGGATATAGTTCACGACAAAAATAATGGTATTCGAACCCAAGAAATTTAGATCGGTAGTACGTAATATTATAATTTTTATTATAAAGAAATATTCGAAGATTTTTTGATAATTTACTAATATTTCTTTCACCACTCCAACTAAATTAACTTGTGCTAGGATATGGTTTACAATAGACGAATAGATCCGAACTTTCGACCGCGAGATTGTTAATCCGTTCTTAACCTATCGGTTATTTTTACTAACTTGTCCACGATAACGTCTCTGGCGCCGTATATCGCGGGTATGGGCACGCCCCACGCGCGCTGCCGGGATATGCACCAGTAGGGACGCTTCTCCAGCTGCGCTCTGAAGCCTTGTCTAGACTGAGCCGCGCTAGAGGGCGGTAGCAGTGACACTTTATCTAGACCTTTCTAGAACACACCAAAAATGAAAATCAACAAAACTGTACAAATAAAATTACAAAACTTGTAAGCAATTATATGTAACACGCAAAGATGATGAAGACATAAAGAAGGTGATGAGATTAAATATGGACTATAAAGGTAGAAGACGGAAGGTGTGGATATGCTAGAGAAGTGTGTGACTTCAGATATGAGCTGATAGATGTATAGAAGAATATATCCACTGCCGACCCTCTAAAAGGGCACGTTGATGATAAGTTGTAATCGATTCAAATAGTCAAATACCATATTAAATCTTATTTTATCATCTTATCATCAAAAAGCTATTGAATTTAATTGAACTAAATATAAAAATATATTTAAACTAGCTGACCCCGCGAACTCTGTTTCGCCTTAAAGGCAATAAATAAACAGATTTTGGAATTTATTAGGAAATACAAAAAAAAAACATTTCCTCCTCGGAAAAAAACGTTTGTATGGGAAAAGGGCTATTTTAAGGCTTTCTCGGGAGTTTTTCTAATTTTTCTCACCTTTTAAACCTTCCCTAGACCTCCACGAACATTCCGAGACCAAGATAAGATAAATCCGTTCAGCCGTTCTCGAGTTTTAGCGAGACTAACGAACAGACAAAGGCTGATGATGATGATGATGATAATTTTCATAATGAAGTTTCAACAGTTAAAATGCACTGTAAACCTTACCAAAGCTTTATCCTTCAAAGCAGCCGTATCAATGAACCACTGCTGGCTGGCTCTGATGATGACAGGCTTCTTCGTCCTCCAGTCCAAAGGATACGAATGCGTGTACACGCTCTGATGGATGATGGAACCTTCCAGGACATTGATGACCGCGTCCTGACCATCTCCGAGGACGTACAGACCATCGAATCTATCATCCAAGTTAATGTAACGACCTGATTCGTCGACATTGCATTCCTGTAAAGAAATAACTGTGGCTATATTCTTTTTTAGGAAGGGGGGGGGTGATCAACGCTCACACATCCGCAATGCTAGAGGAACTAAACATGCGTAGGTCTAGAAAGAGTACGCTCAAGTCTTGAAATAACCTAAGTCATCATCATCAGCTCACTAAAAGCGAGGGGCTCCACAAATAAAAACGTGAAGAAACAAAGAAGCGGAAGGAGGACTGTGAAAGGCATTGGGTAAGGCCTTTGCCCAGCAGTGGGCTGATAAAAACTGATGATATAGGATTAAAAACTTACCACTGCCATATTATTCTTCAAAGCGACCAGGAAATCATCGGGTCCGTGCGCCGGCGCAGTGTGTACTAAACCTGTCCCTTTGCCCTCGGTCACGTGACTCGCCTCCAAGAACGGGAGCCTCGCTGATGTGAGCAGACTCTTGTATAATGTACCATTTAGTTCTTTACCTGGAATAATTAACATTGATTCCGTAAAAAAATTAACATTATTAAAAATAATATATTCATGTTTTTACCTAATGGTTTATAGAATTTAAATAAAAAATTACAACAAATAAACTTACAAATTATTGTACATTAACTAACATTTACATTTTTAAATCTTTGAAAGATTCAATCCAGATACCAAGCGTGGCTCGGTCAGTATGTTCATTACTAACTCGCAGGCCGCGGAGAGGGGAGGGACGGCGGGCGGTGCGCGAGGTGCCCCGCCCTATTCTCCTCCCCCTCTACCCGGCAGTTTTTTTTTAATAGTAGGATTTTTTGTTAATTTACTAATATTTCTTGTAACCAGGTTAATTTGCAAAAGCTTGTTAGAATATGGTTCAGGACAATAGTCTAATAGCAGGTTTCGAACCCACGACAGCTAGATCGATAGTCCATACCCTTAACCATTAAGCTATTGGTGCTTCAAAGTTGCACTGAATCTGTTCACGTGAACTTTGAACAACAGTCTTCATTACCACTTACCATTAAATTCAATTATTTTTTCAATTCCAACATTTAAAACCTCTTTCAAAGAATCGATCTGAACACTGGCAACTAAGAATAGCTCATCCGGCTTGTCTCTTAGTGTTACGACACTGTACTTCATGTTGGGATTGTAACATATAGCTCTGTTGGCAACTAGGGTCCAGGGTGTAGTCGTCCATACAAGAGCTGATACAGTCTTACTAAAAATATTAATAAAAGTACAGATGTAGTGAGAAATTGTTCTCCTTCGGCAAAACTCGATGACACCCGAACTGTCAATGATCATATTAAACGAGTGACATTTCCATATCCATTAATATGGAACTTTATTGTTTGGTGTCAAATGACAAATTAAATAATGTCATTCTGTAAGATGGATACTGAAGCTATTTGAGAGAGCGCGGTAAATACGAACCCATCCCAAAAATTAAGAAGGAAATTCTCTCCTCACTATATCTGTATATAATTACATAGCGCTTGAAAAATTTATGAAAAAGCTTAAAAAAGCAATAATTAAAAATATGGTTCACAATATTCGATTTGTCGGATTCGAACACGCGACCACCATATCGTTAGTCCGTATTAACCATTGGGCTATTAGTGCAGCTCTGCAAAACAATTGTACTTTTGTGGGTTACTAAGTATTTGCTTTTTAGCATTATACACAAATGACTTACCCAAAGGTAACACTTTTAGCGGCCTCCGGTACTGTTTCCAACGGGAACTTAATATAAACCTCTTTGCTTTTAAACTGCGGGTCATATTCCAATTCAGCTTCAGCCAGAGCTGTCCTATTATAAAAAAAAAAAAATATCTACCAACTGTCGATCTCAGTGTTTTTACTCACTAAAAAATACTCTCAGTATAGTTTAATTAGAAATTAAGAATGTATTAATCATAAAATAAATTCAGTAAGAAATACCAATTGGTATCATTTTAAATACTAAACATTGAGAATCATACTATATTTATGAGAACATCTCTATTTCCTACTAAATAGATCTCATATTCAATGCAACACTAGCGCCATCTCTCGGCAAGAATAGAAGTGTACAACACTTCTATGGCACTTGACGAGAACATTTATTGAATTAAAAAAAAAAAACATTTTGATACCAGTAACCCTTATTTAGACATATGTAACAAATAATAACCGTGTAATATACTAAAATCGTCACCGTTCTTTGCCAGCTCACTGCAGTAAATAAATAATGCACTAAATATATTGTAATTACATTGGTACTTTAATGTTAAAGTAAAAAAAAAAACTTACTTCGATGACGGTGACCAGTAAACAGGCTTTAGCGCACGAAATATCAATCCAGACTTGAACATCTTATAGAACTGTCTTAATTGACTTTGTACGTAACGTTTATCCAATGTCATATAACATTTATCCCAATCGGCCATAACACCCCAACTTTGGAATGCCACTTTTTGTTTTGCTACAGTTTCTAATGCAAAGTCTCTTGCAATTTGTCGTATGTTAACCGGTTCGGAGATATTTTTCAACGATTTCTTAGCTTTTTGTAGTGCTTTTAATTCTATCGGAAGTCCGTGACAATCCCAACCTGGTACATAATGTACTTTATTGCCTTGTAGTATTTGACTTCTGTTGCTAATGTCCTTTATAATCTGAAATATATAGATTAAATAAATTATAAAACATTTATAACAAAGCAAGTGTTACCTTTAGTTACAGTTACCATTAGTACCTATGTCTACATTTACCTATTAAAAAAGTGTGAAAGGGGAAGAATATATATGTTGACAGGCAAGTGGATATTCCCTTTTTTTTAATAGGAAATGAACAGCAGACCCTCTAAAATTATGTGATCCGACACCCATGGTTATCAGCAACACTGGAGGAATTACAGATGCGCTTCTGGTCTTTAACATACGCTCGCTTATTATTCCAAGCACCCTGCTATGTCCATTAAAGGCAGATGCAAACTCTCAACAATATTATTGTCTTCTTCATATCAATTTCACTGTTACTTGACAATCAGAGTATTAAGAAATATAAAGATACCTTGTTAACAGCATGTCCCATGTGTAAGTCGCCATTCGCATATGGAGGTCCATCGTGCAGCACAAATTCAGGACCCTTCAAGTTTTCTCTTTGCCATGTATAAAGTTCTGCGAACTGCGCCATCTATAGTAGGATAAGTATTAAATTATTACATGAGTTTTGCAACTATTTACAAGAATGTAAAGCATACAATTAAATGAATTTTACCTTCTGAACCTCTTCTGTGATAGCATTTTTAGAACGAGCCGGAAAAAGTGTTTTCGGGAACAAAATTGTGTGAGAATAAGTTTTTGTCTTTGGTTCAGCTGAACTTTTTGCTCGTATACAATTTATGCAAAAATTATTACTTGTATATATTCTCAAATTTAGTCCGTAATATAAACCTCTACGGATTAAACCCATTTTATTAGGTTATATTTTTATTGACAAATTTTAAATTTCAACAATTGTCATCGTCAGGTGTTTGACTTTTAAAACGAGGAGCATAACATACTCCGTAAACAGTACTCGAATTCTTTTACTTTATACTTTTTCTGTTTTTCTACGTAATTCAAATATAATTTCATCTAGAGTTAATGAAAACTATAGACATATTTTATTGTTAAAGAAACACAATGCGTTGTCACCTAGTTTTCACTTTTTAATTTTTTTGTGTCCATAATTCTCCATAAACAGGTTGTTTTGACATTTTGTGGAACTGTCAAATAACTTCTTTTTAATCTGTGTTTGCCAAAACAACACATGTTTTTCATGTTGCGTAGCAATAATTTTTAAAAATTCGTATCTTTGCGACTTTCTAAAATGGTAAATACTATATGGCCTTTAGTTATCGGTATCCTTATTCATAAGAATCCATAATAATTGTTGTTTCCTTTTTAGCCGAAGACTAAGAAGAAGTTTATAGACCGCAAGAAGGCTGTTACCTTTAATTTGGTACATCGTTCTCAAAGGGATCCTCTAATAGCCGATGAGACTGCGCCCCAACGTGTTCTTGTACCAGTTAACGCTGTAGTACCGCCAAAGAAAGAGAAAGACCCAGTACGTATCATTCTTTATTACCATGACATACCTCTTTCACACCAAAATCCTATTTTACGCACTATATTTGAGCTCAAAATTAAATGCCTACAATCTTTTAAAGCTGTCCTTATTGATGTTATTTTCGAAGAGATTTTTTCTAGCCTTTTTGTTATGTTTTACAGGATTTAACATTAGACCAGAGAAAGGAAGAACAACGTAAATATGGCATCTACTTTGATGATGATTACAACTACCTTCAGCATCTCAAAGATACGAAGGAAGTCACAATGGTCTTACAACCTGTAAGTAATTTACACTACCAATATTTGTCATGGCTTGTTTTGTAAAAAGCCTTTGGCTTCTATAAGGTTTAGTTATTTCTTTGTAGTGTAACTTAACTAAATTATAATTTCGCCATCACCTACCATCTCATTCCCCTACATATTGTCAGTACATATACTAGGCTTCCGTACATCTTTCAGTTATCCTATCTGATTTTGCACCCTTACATATATCCTTTTTCACACAATCTATTCACTTTTGTTCTTCATCTACCTTTGTAGTCAACTACCTTGTTACTTTCATATATGAAAATAACAAGGTTGAATGAATTCATATATATAATTTAAATAATTTTCCAGAAGATTTTTGTTAATTTATTAACATTTCTTATACCACTCCAACTAAACTCTAGGCTTGTGCTAGGATATGGTCCATAATAATTGTCACACAGGATTTGAACTCTCGACCATGTGATTGAAAATCCATAACTATTAGGATATTGGTGCTCAAATCATCATCATCATCAGCCCTTGTCTGTTCACTGTTGGACATAGGCCTTTCTCAATACCTTCCACTGTATGCGCTCCTATAGTTATTATTTAAATAATTAAATAAAATTAAATTTATAGAAAAGTTCACATAAAAGAACAGAAAAGAAAGAACTAGATACAGAAGAGAACGAGGATACAAACAAAATTTCGGAAACATTAAAATTGCCAAGTTCCGTGTTTGCTTCTGAAGTTGAAGAGGATGTAGGAATGTTGAATAAAGCTGCATCACAAGGTAAATAACTTATGTATTTGCATTGCTTACACTAAAAAAATGTTACATTTTTTTCTGTGTTCTGAGTAACTTTTAAACTGGCTTGACCGATGGGAATGGGATGAAATAAGATTTCTACTGAAAGATAGCTGATGCAGACGGGAGTGTTATAGGATATTTTTTAATTCCATGCTGATGAACAGCAGAAAGTTGTTAGATGCAGGAGGTGGATGGCATACTGTGGAAGAGGGAAAAGCCTTTGTCCAGCAATGTTTAGATAAGGGCTGATGATGATGCCAATGAAATCTTAGGCAATAGCTACTTAACCCATAATTGTAATATTACATACTAGCGTATTTTATATTGAGGCAAGAAATCAAAACACAACTTTGGTTCCTTTTGTATTGTGGATGGCCATGGTCATCAATGATGACCTCGGTGAACCTGCTGCTTGTTTGCCCCCTTCTCTTATAAAAGAAAATTACTTACGAATAATGTTTTCTATAATTAATATTTGTATAACCAGGGCTGTGCTTGAACCTGGACCCCGAGGTGGTTGCAGCCCTGGATGATGACTTCGACTTTGAAGATCCTGACAATCAATTGGAAGATAACTTCATTGAAATGGCTATGGGAGAAGGTAAGACAAGTTGATCTTAGCTTTGTTAAAAACTCAACCCTAATTATTAACTATTTAAGACAGTAAATGATTTCACAAGTTTGTTAAATAGGTGATGAAGATGAAGATTACGATGAAGAGAATGATAGCATGTCTGGTGATGAAGATTCCGATAAAGCATTTGCAAGTGACCTTGATTCAGATGATGATTCACAGGTACGTAATGATCATCATCTAAGTGATCAAATTTACATTATTTAACAGTTTCTTGTACTAAGTGTTGGGTGTTCTGAATGCATACATCTATCTCTTTTACTCCAACTACTTTTTATATCTTTTCTCTCTTTCATGTAACGAAATATCGCTAACCTTAGTTTAATTCTAACATATGACAGTATTTAGATATTAATTGGATTTATAAAAATATAGAATATACCGGCAACACTCCTTAATCTATAAGGGTAGACAGAGACCACTGGTTTCCATTTAATATGTTTCCGGCACTTCTTATTTATTGCATTAATGGATACTTTAATTAGAGCCTTTCTTTTGTTTATCATTTATGATTAAGGATTGATTCAATATGAAATTAAAAAAATGTTTTTTTTTTCAGGGTGAAGATGGAGGGAGGCCCAAAATGCCGTCGTGGGTGGACCGAGAAAAGGACGATACCAAATCCCGTTTCTCGCAGTATTCCATGTCCTCTAGTGTCATTCGACGTAACGAAGGTCTTTCGTTATTGGACAATAGGTTCGAAAAGGTAAGCGACTGGTGATTTGCTTTACATAGTATAGATATTTTAATAAAAATCGTCATATTTCGATACCTTATTTCATCATCATCAGCCTTTGTCTGCCCAATGCTGGACGTAAACCTTCCCTGATGCCTTCTCATTAATATTTTATATATTTTTAGCAATCATAATTGCACTTATTTTTAAATGTAACTTGACTTCTAAAACGATTATTGAATACATGTCTCCGGCACTCGCGCGTCCCGCGTTATTATTCCTTGTTACCATGGCAACCGACGCCATTTATATTAATGTTGCAATTACTAAATATTGTGCTCTAAGTTATAAACATCCTCTGTGTTGCCAACACAATACACTCTTATTTCTAAATTATTTTTTTTAAAAATACTTGCTAAATAATTAATTCCTAACAATATATTAAAGGCCTACGTCCAGCAGTGGACTTCATTAGGCTGATAATGATGATGATGATGATGATGAATATATTAAAGAAACAAACAAACGTAATCTTATGTATACGAAACATGCGTTGTCCTTCAGATGTTTGCGGAGTACGATGACACGGAGCTGGGGGCTTTGGACTTGGAAGACATTGACGGCTTCCTGCCGCACTCGCACGACATGCTGCTCAGGGCTGCGGAGGAGTTTGAAGAGTCGCAGAGAAGATATAAGCTTGATAAAGAGAAGGAAATTGCAAGGTAAACTTTCAAGCTATAGTCTAATACTTAAGGTTATGGACTACCGATCTAGTGGTCATGGCTTCGAATCCATTTTCAATATTGTGCTTACTCGGACTAAAATCTAATTATATTTTTATTTTAAACAAAAATGTCTCATCCTTTTTATAGATTTTTTTTAATGTAAAAAATATATTATGTTCTACATATACGTCGAATTTCAGTATATCCAAAGCTGTTTAGTATGGATGGATGCTATCACAGCATCCATCCATTTTTATTACAATATTTAAACAGATTGCAACGTCTACAAGAAATAGAGGAGGAGTCAGAAGAAGATGTGGTGACAGTGGAAGTGGAGGCTAAAGAGAGATGGGACTGCGAGACCATACTCTCTACCTACTCCAACTTGTATAACCATCCCAAAGTGATTGAGGAACCTAAGGTATTTGATTATTTTATGATGTCTAAATTATACCAGATTCCGACCGATCGGAACTTCCGATTGATTTTGCAATTTCAATTCAGAATTCCGAAACATCACGACTTTTGATTGATTTTGAAATTTCAGTTCCGATTCGGGTTCCGATAAATTCAATCGTAAATCGACATGAGCATTATCAGAAACCTATTTATTCACAGAAACCCAAGAAAATAACGATAAACGCGAAGACGGGTATACCCAAAGACACACTGGGTAAGGACAATAAACTGACCCTGAAGACATTGGCCAAGTTCAACGCGCAGCAGGACCAGGACAGAAGTGATTCTGATGATGAACAGACACAAGCTGAGACAATATTATCCACACTCAGCGTACTGTCTATAAGGTATGGCATCATTATCAACCGGTCCTTTTCCCTACAGTGACGTCACTGTACTCCATACATCTCTGTCAGCTCATATCAGAACTCACACTTACGCATATCATTCACACAATCCATCAACACCTTCAGTCTTCCTCTACCTTTATATCTACATTCAATCTCATCACCTTGTTTATATGTTTATTATCTCTTCGCAAACGTCCGTACCAAAACCTTTTGCTTCTAAATTCTCTATAAGTTAATGTATTTTTAAATATAATGAAATGTCAAATTGCTTTTATCTTCAGTACATACCAAAGTTATTATTAAATTATTTCAAAATAAAACGATGAATACTCAAATTAATCCCGTGTCGGTACCGAATAGTTTCGAGCCAACTATTCGGTGCCGATATCGAGATACTAGTCGGTGCCGACACGGGATGAATGTCTAAGAACTAGTAAATACTTTTTTTGCTACCCTTTTTTTTTAAATTAATTGTGTATTACTTTTTATATAATTATGAGTTTAAATTATTATATATTAGCTAGTAATAGAATTGGCTTATTCACATGTTTTTCTATTAATGTTTACAAACACATTTTTGTATCAATTATAACTTAGTAAACATATTTCAGACCAAAAGACGAATCGGCAGAAGAGAAGAAAGAGAGGAAACGTCTTCTGAAAGAATATAGAAAAGAAAGAAGGATAGAGAAGAAGGCGAACAAGGAAGCTTTTAAAGAAGAGAAGAAACGACAAGAAAAGATTATGTTGAACAATAGAAATAATGTTCAAGGTAATAAAATATTATAGATTACGTGTAACTGCCAGCATCAGCGTTCATCTGCCCACTGCTGGGCGTAGGCCTTGCCCAATACCCACTGTATGGGCTCCTCTGCATCAAAATGTACTTTGTTTAGTATATTATATATTTTATTAATAAAACGTCTGTTATTGCGTATAAAACCTGTGTGTTTCAAAGAATTATAGAAACAATTTATGCAATGAAAGCTTACGCTAATTGTAGTATGTTTGTTTTTTTTTCTCATATAATGAACTTTTAAGTCAACAAATAGTTTAAATTTAGGTTTGTGGTAAGGACGTAACGAAAGTGTGACATCGGAATCCAAATCGGAACAGAATTATTTGTATTTGGTGTATCGGAACCTGAATCGGAAGTGAAGACAAAAGTATAAACGGCAGGTTTAATAAAATAATGTCATACACTATTAATCTACACTGATAACAAAAATTAAGATGAAGATGAAGAACTTCCGAGATGAATGTTCCGCTTTATATCGACTTCCAATTAAATTTTATATAAATCGAAAGTGCTGAATCATTCGGAATTACCCGAGTTTTCGATTCGGAATCAAAACAACGTAACACTTTTTTTATAAGAGGGAGCAAACCAGCGGAGATCACAAACGTGGTAGTCGACGCCCAGACATCCTCAACAATAGAGCAGATGCGTTGTAGTTCCAAATATAAACACAAACGCATTAATAAAACATTTAATATATTGCTTCATTGACTAACAACAATCTCAATTACATTATTATCTTATTTTATATATTTTACTATTATTAATATATTATTACAAGATGTACCATCTCACAATAGATACCAGTGATAAATTCATTTAACAAATGTGAGGGTAGATTGCGACTCGATTAAAAAAACTACCTTTTTTGTAATAGAAGATAAGTGGTCAGTGGTCGTCACACTTTTCTATCCAAGGGCCAAATAGCAGAATGTGAGGTATCAATGCGGGCCGCACATTCGTGCACTCTATCACTGACACAATCTATTTATTATTTTCTAAGAGCTGTTATAACACGTTTCCTCCATAGAAATAATTATAATTATTTTTTTGATTATAAAGGTAATGAAAATATTCGTTGAGTATAAGTTTTTTTTTTCTTCCAAATATGTATACAATATATGTGGATATTGGTGGACCACACAGATATTTTATCTCGGCCGAGAATCGATCCCACAACGATATATTGGAAAGGTTTCCGAGACCCACAAATATATGGCGGGCCGGAGTTTGACGACCACTGCTATGTATAGTTAACATCCTGTATATCTCTTTTCATGTCACATTTTTCATGATGCATTTGTACACTTAGATAGCCATGACGTCATCAGACCCATGTCCATTTTACGCGGCCGCGGAGTATACAACAGAAAAATGGAATGTTCCTAATAAATATTGTAAATCTGTCAATTATTTAAAAATACATATATAAATGATCAATTTCATGAAACTTACATTTTTTAAAAATAAAAAATAACATAAGTGCTACATTACGAGACCTAGGACCTATCAGATCTAAGATAGGGTGAGACCTAGAACCACAATCTTATGTCTGCCGAAGTCATAGTACCAGCTAGACGTGATTCTGGCCAGACCTAGGACAGCACTAGACCCTCGTACCCCAGGCCGTCCGGGTCGGGGCACTCCATACGGTTCTTGAGGTGTTGCAGCGTGTTGTGGAAGTGCTTCGTGATCTGCTCCACCTCCTCGGACTGGTCCAAGTTGGCTAGCTCCTCTCTTATCTTCTGGATCACCTGGAAGAAAGCAGAAGTTAAATTACTACTTAATAATGACGATGAATCGACATAACATGGCCATGGGCTAAGATTTTTTTAAAATACGGAACTTTGTGCCGAATAAAATGGTATACAAGTGTTTGAAAAGTTGACTTCGAGTCGGAACTTACTGCGTCAATAAGTGCAGTGGTGAGGCTGGCGTTGCCGCGTTCCCGCAGCAGCGCGTACCGGCCGAGCAGCTCGGCCAGCAGCTGCGCCTGCACGCCGCCGTCCATGCACTGCTGCGCCACGCGCGCCGCTTTCTTTAGGCAGTCGAGCGCGCGAGACGCGTCGTTCAGTGCCCACTGGAAAAAAAATTATAGTGTTTACATGGACTGGGTGTTTGTTTTGGTGAAATATATAATTTCTTCTAGAAACTAGCAAAAATTACCAACGGTGTAAATTAAGTTAGGTTATTTATAATTTTATCAAGTGACAAGCCCCAAGTTATTTGTACACTATTCACATTCTAAGTAATTAAACGAAAACAATTCCGCAATTAGTTCTTATATGTAGTTTAATTATATTTGTTTGCAAGTAGTTCACCTGTTTGCCGTCCTTAGCGCCCTTCCAGAAGAGATGTGCGCAGAGCGCCACGGCGCGGCTCTGGTCGGGCTTCTTGAGCAGCTTGCTGGCGGCCAGCGCGCATTGCGTGCGCATCGGCTCCGCGTTCTCTGAACCTGGTAGATAAATTAAAACAGGGTTACAGCGCCATCTACAAAAGTTTTCTTAGTTAACGCCATCTATCATATTTTATCATCTGAGGTATTTTTGATTTTTTTTTAATAACGCTGCATCAAATATCGTCCAAGATGTAACAAAACAGTTGATGAGTCTGATATCTGTTTAAATTCATTTTTTTTCTACAGTGAAATACTTTTTTTTTTAAATGTTGACATCCATTAAGACCATCTTATATACGTTTTAAAATAATTACCGAAGCAATTGATCTGCTCGAACGTGGCTATAATGAGCGTGATAGCCGCGAGCTGCGCCTTGCTGTCGGACACCTCGTCCTCGTACAGAGAGAACGCTTGCGACAGGAACTCGTACGCGATCGTCTCGTGTCCCGCGAACGCAGCCTCGCTCACCGCCAGCGCCCCCTGCAGGTATAACCTGCGACAAACAGAGATGTATGGAAGAGTACATGCTGTGCCGACACTATAGGGAAGAGGGCAGGTTGATGATGACATTTGGGTTCTAAATTTTACTCTAGGTTTAATTATCAGTGTTATTAATCACCCTTAGTCTAAATTTAGTATATGTAATTACCATGAGATTAATTGTACAACAGTACCTTAACGGCAACTCAGCCAGTTCCGCTTTAACCAGCATGCTGATAGTCTGGTGGCAGAACTGGAATATCTTCTGGCATTTTTTCTCCCACATCTCGTCCTGGAACAAAGGTCAACGCACACTTGACCAACCCTCCAATCATTTTAAAGTCATTACGTGAAGCTATGAGGTCCTTTCTTTGCGGATGGGCGTAGCACAACATACCCCGCCCCCGTATCGTTTACGTCCCGCCCATAACTTAAAACTGTTATATAAGTAAAGCCGTGTAAGTAATACTGAAGCACTATGGAGTGGCGGGGGCTCTTTACTTTGCTTATTGATGACATGGTGGTAGAGGTCTGGATAGTGATTACGTCAACAGCAGTTTTTACTTTTTTATACATATCGGCAACCTACACATTGTCTATGCTTGATAACTAACGAAAACAAATTATTACAGCTGCTCATTAATTATTACAAAAAAAAGAATACATTAGTAGAAAGATGGATATACCAATGTTTAACTATTGGAGGGTGTCATGGCTTTGCTTAATTGCTGACAAGGGTGGGGGTTAATAAATTGTAATAACTCTGCTTAAGTACTACTTGAACGGCCCCAGGGATATGCTTAGTATTAAGTACTATTATCGGTTACCTGGTCCCTGAGGTCCTTGTAGAGGAAGGCGAGGCGGTAGGCGTGGAAGAGGATGGGCGGGAAGGTGTGCTGTACGCGCCGCGCGCCGCCGCCCTGCAGCGCCTTGCGGGCCGCGCTCAGTATCAAGTACTGCTGGTCCGCTGACTCCGACTTGAAGTGGTGGATGAGCCTAGAGAAATAAAGTAATTTAAAACGGTACCTACAACAGCGGTCGGTATACTTTTCTATACAAGGGCCAAATAGGACAATGTGAGGTATCACTGAGTAGTTGACACAACCAATGTATTTCGTATTTTCCAGTAAATATAAGTTTTATTAAATCATTTTTTTGATTTTGAAGCAACTGATATTTTTTTTAAGTTAATTGAAATAATTGAAGAAATATATATACAATATGGAAGAAATGAATATAAGTAGATCACACATATATTTATTTCGGACACACTTCTAAATCTACTAAAACGAAATGTTCGCGGGCCGCACAAATATCTACCGTCGGCCGTTTGACGACCACTGGTCTACAGAGACAAAGTTAAACGCCTTCAGCGACACCGACTCGGCGAGTTTAGTGAAACCTATATTTGTAATATACGTTAATAAAGTACTTACCGAGCCAATAAACCTTGTTCCTCCATGAAGTCCTCAACATCCAGTTCGGAAGTGACCTGGTCTGGTTGGTCTTTGACAAGGACGTCGAGCATTGACAATACTGATTCCACCTTTGAAATAAAAAAAAATCATGAGACATTTAGAAATATGTGTTGTTAAAAAAAAGGAAGTCACACAGAAGAACAATGTCGCCATTGAGCGGCTCGTCCTCCCTCCAGGTGGACCGATTTAGTACGGGCAGGAAGTCGTTGGATGCGCAAGGAGGACCGCATACTGTGGAAGACTTTCGGGAAGGCCTATGTCCAACAGTGGGCAGACAGAGCTGATGATGATGAGGGGCTCAGCGTTCTTCCATACTGTCCTACATATACACCAAATTCCATCCAGATCCATGCGGCAGTTGTGGAGATATATGATAACATCCATCCATCAATCCAAATTTTTCCATTTATAGTAATATGATCTACAGATTATATCATGATCAATGTCAAATGAGTTAAAAAAAATCATTGACTAACATCTTCAGGCGTGGAGATCAGTGTGTCCGTGTCCAGTACATCATTGACCAGGTGCACCGCTATCATCAGCCGGCCGGGGTGGTTCAGGTGTGCTATGAGGGGCGCGTAGTTCTGCAGTTTGATCAGCGTCAAGATGTTCTTGTAGTGGTCCGCGGGCAGCTTCAGGATCTTCATCAGCTCTTTGAAAACTGGCGTGTTGTGTTCCAAATGGGATTTTCCACTGGAATATAGATTTTTTTTTAATTGTTTATAAAAAAAAATCAACTGACGTCTATAAAATGAACCGCCATTAGCTTAATGGTTAAGAGTATAGATTTCCGATCACTTTGTCGTGGGTTCGAATACCGGCATTCCATCGTCGTAAATCATAAACTAGAACAAATAATATAAGAATGTTACAAGAATTTTTTAGTCAATTTACAAAAATCTATTTTTTAATAAAAAAAAATTATATTGCGTAAAATATAATGAAACTTTTTTAAAGGCAATTGTGGACAGACAGATGATGATGATGATGATGATGATAGGAAATAAGACTTTTTTATTCTTGTGACGTGACAAGAAGTCCCGGGACTCACCTGGCCTGGTGTATATCAGCACATATCTTGTCCGTGTGAGCAAGCACCCGGTCCACATAGTTCAGCTTGTCGGGGTGGCAGCGCTGGGCCAGCTTGAGCAGAGCCAGCTGTAAACTGAGCATGTCCTCCGGCGCCATGTCTGTGCGGCTCTGGACCATAGACAATGTTTTTTTTTTAATTTAAGGCAAATTACCAGGAATGTGACCATAGATGTCAATTTTTATAATAACATTTTATAGTACAAAGGCCAAGAAATAAAGTTGTCTGTTTACGTAAGCGGGAACTCTTAATATATATTAAGTTTTAAAATATAGACTATGGATACATTTTTTTACCTGTGTGATAGCTGCCACCTGGTCGGAGAACACCTCGAACAGCTGTACCTCCTGTTCTTTGCCATCTTCTAGAACTACGCTGAGATTCACGTTGCCCTCGTTCCTCTGAAAAACAAAATATTTCAACTTAACATTTTTTTCTTATTTTTTTAAATCATTTAATACATATAAACTTTTAAAAAAACACCTAATTTTAGTACGATTATTTTTAGGCAGTATAAGGTGGAGTTACACCGGATTACGTCTGTTTTTTAAATCGATATCAAATATAGAAATATTTTTTCAAAGAAAAGCATTGCAGTACAGTAGCATCGGCAGTACAGTTGGTAAGTGCTGGACCGGACAAAACTTAGCAAGAATTTTTCCTTTTTATTTAAATAATTAAAATTTCATACATTCATTCGACGGTGAAGAAAAACATCATCATGCTGCACATATGTAGTAATTCAAAGATTTATGCGAAATTAATGCAATAACAGCGCTGTCTGTTCCCTAGTCTCCAAGACCCTCGGTGGGGACGTATAGTGAGCTGATGATGAAGATGTCTACATACCTGGCTGTAGCTAGCCAGACGTTCTATCAATGCTATGATAATGTTCTTTATATTGACGCCGGGCTGCAGCTCCGCGCATGACTTCAGGAACGGTGTCAGATTAGCCAAGTGGAATTCATCGGGGAACACCTGGAAGATGTCATACAAAGCGTACAGTTAAAGAATTGAAGCTATATATCACAACGCTATTAATCTTAGGGAGTGAATTGTAAACTGGCATTTGAAAAACCACGGTTGCCATGGTAACCATAAAAATTAAATGATCTGTAATAAATAGATTGTTTTGCTTGGCAATGACAGCCTTTTAAATTTCACGCAGATGAAGCTGCACGGAAACTAGTAGATGATATTTTTTTCAAACTATAGATAAACAAATCTATAGATAGCAACTTAAAACAAATAGATGTTACAGTAGATAAAAAAAATGTACCTGTATAATACACTCCATGAGGTACTCCTGGGCGATAGCGTCCCTGCAGCTGACGACCTGTTCCAGTATACCGGGCAGCACCAGCCGGCCGTACTCCTCAACTGTCACAGACTCCAGCTGGGACAGTCGCACCAGGTTCGTGCCCACCAGGATACGAAGCTCAGACCGCTCGCGTTCGCGACGTTCTTTGTCCCTGTAATAAATTAGAGATGTTTAGAGAAGGGTACAGATGTAGTGAGAAATTATTCTCCTTCGGGCAAACTCGGCTCTCTATTTTAACACGATGACACCCGAACTGTCAATGATCGTATTAAACGAGTGA
>JAODUI010000019.1:724827-744213 GCA_027563995.1 Papilio gigon | reverse complement strand
CGACTAGTTTCGAGCCCATCGGGGGCTCATCTTCAGGGTGAGTGGGATTGGTACTATAGCGCGTTCGCGGCCCGTCGTCCACTCAAACTAGACGGTATCGACACCGATTTACTCGTAAGCCGTTTTATAAGTAGTATAATATAAAGAATGTAAAATATATAAAGAAAGTAATAATTTAAAAGAAAACGTAAAAGTGTGACCCACCCTTTACTGACATTGTCATTTACAAAATGTTTTTTTTTTTAAGAAGAGTAATAGATATTGGCTACATAAATATGAAAATCATCATCATCATATCAGCAACATGTCACCCACTCCTGAGCGGAGGCCTCCCCCAAAGATCGCCACGATCAGTCCTCGGCTCTCATCCAGGAAAATAACTTACCATTTTCATCAACTTCATCAACACCATCAGTTTCTTCACCGTCATTTTTATTAATTCCCACTTTATCAGCTTCATCATCACTTGATTCCTCTAAATCATCAGAATCCAACATCTCCGATAAATGTACATAATCTTCATCGCTATCATTGCCTTCATCATGAGACACTACTCTCTTCTTTATCGGTATTTCTATTTCTTCTATGAATTCTTCACTTACATTCTCTTTTCCATCCTCGCTCTCATCTCCACTCGAATAACCTTCAGATGTCTCTTCTTTTTCAACTTTCTTCTTTTTACTTCTGCCCTTCTTGACATCATTCTCTTTAGGACTCACCTTTCGTTTGACTGACGTCTTTTTGTATGGTAGGTCATAAACATTTAAACCGGCCTTTGCTTTTTCCTTTAATTTCATAATACCTGATAGAATTGGTAGACCGAAGGCCAGTGTTTTACCACTGCCAGTCTCCGCGGCCCCGAGAATATCTCTTCGGCCTGGAAACAAAAAAAAAAAATTGAAGATTGGAATTATTCGAAAAAAGAGGTCTTATATGTCATTCATTTTTCTCCCAATAAATTCGGGAATCAACCAGGAGTGTTATATAGATATATAGGTCTGTCAAGTATTTACAAATTGCATTTATCTTGAGTTCGTAAAATTCGGATCTTGTTAATGTTTTCATTGTTGATTGATAATATTTTGGATGGAAAATGTAGTAAATGTGCCTTAAAATATACTACTTAAAAACACAGCTTAACTCACTTGTAGGTCGGTGTAGGTACTGACTAGTTTCATATCCGTGTCCTTCTTCGGAGAGAGTTTTGAATGTGACTTAGTCATAATAATGTAATGGAGACTTAACTTACCGTGAATTGCAGCTGGTAACGTTAATTGTTGTATCTTTGTTGGCCTTTTAAATCCTAATTCGGCTAAAGCATTGATAATTTCTTCCGGCAGTTTAAATTCGGCCCATGACAACATGTCTTCTGGTGTTAATTTCTCATGTGTTTCTGTTATGTCGCTGAGCTTGCGTTTCTTTGATTTTAATTCTGTTTTCTTTGTATTTACATCTTTACTTATTACACCTTGATTTTCTTTTGTTTTCTCAATAGGTTTACTTCGTAGATCATTTGTTAGTGATGGTGTCACACCATCACAAATTTCTACGATAAAACCATTCTCAATCATCACCTTTTTATTGGGTACAAGTGTTTTTTCTCGTAACACTGCAGTCTTATTTGTTGATTTTTGTTTTTGTGTGTTTTTTTTCTGTAATTAAAGAACTTTGAATAGATTGATAATACAAACTATATAGAAATTATGACTATCAAAATCTTTGTTTTAAATTTTTTTGTTAACAAAGTTTTATTCAAAAACTATACTGTGGGTATTTCAACAATTACAACTTCTTAATGATCATTTCTTCAATACATGATTGTGTAGAAGGAACGGTTATATACTTAAAGTTAATTATAATAAGGAAGCATCAAGAAGAGTAATAAAAGAAATTACATACATATTATTCAACTTTACTGGTTGTACTACATCAAAATAATTTACTACCTATCTGTACCAAGTTTTGACCAGCCTTTAGACATTTTCGCTTTTTTATATTTTGTTAGTAAGCTACTAGTTGTTCTGTTATTACAAAAAAAATAGTTAATAACTTACCCTTTTCGATTTCTTCCCATCTCTGTCGAGGCCATATTCCGTGCATTCTTCGAGTCCAACAAAACCTTGAAGCTTATCCGTCATAGAAACTGGAAAACCTTCCATCGGGACGGATTCCCATTTTAAAGTTTTAAGTTTCTTAGACATATTTAATAAAATTATAATATAAACATATGACTTTATAACCTATTATTCTCCGGCGTGATTTTGACACCTAGTGACTGACAGCCGGAGGAGTTGCTAGTTGCGTTACGAATTATTTTTATTTCCTTAAATATTACAAAAATGTACACTTTATATTTTATAAATTAGATTTTCATGATTTTTCAAATGGAGTGATATTCAATTCTTTGTTATATAGTAACAATATTACAGAAGAACTTTTTCAACAAAAAATTAAAATGAATCCATAATGCAAGATTTCTGATGCATCGTCATTCACAGATTGCAAACGAAAAAAAAAATAATAGCACGCTGCCGCTCCAACCATAGATTTAAGGAGGGAGGAAGTTTGTGAGTGATCGATTTTACACCGGCCCCAAACTTCTCAACGGCATTTCTCTTTGTTTGCCATTACGCGCGTGGACAATTTTGAAACAAAAGTATCGAGACAGTGCCGAATTACTAAAATGGCGAACACGTTTCGCGGAGTGACGGTGTCCGCCGTCAACAATGACGGGGCTCTAACGCCGCGGTTCAATTTCCCTACAAACGTAAACGTGGATTACGATCCTCAAGGGCTAAGTGTTAAAGTGATTCGTGCTGACCCTGTTCTAGCACAAGAGTTGTTGGAATTTCCTGTCCACAATCTAAGTGAGTGTTCAAGGGTAGCGGGCCAGTCGTACATCTTCACGATTGACAATGAAACCTTGTTTTTTAAATTCGCGTCGGACGCTGACTGTCAGAATTTTCATCTGCTGGTCACGAAAATTAAGGCGGGTCGGTCGTCGAGCGTGTTTACGGTGCGCACGGAGGACTCGTCCGCGATGCAGTACTTCCAGTTCTACGGGTACTTAAGTCAGCAGCAGAACATGATGCAGGATTATGTTAGGACAAGTACGTACCAGCGTGCTATTTTATCGAACCTAAACGATTTTAAAAACAAGGTTGTGTTGGACGTTGGGGCTGGATCTGGTATATTATCATTCTTTGCTGCTCAAGCTGGTGCGCGAAAAGTTTACGCGGTTGAGGCGAGTAACATGGCTCATCATGCCCAAGCCCTGGTGCGCGCGAATGGTCTTCACGATCGCATCACCGTAGTCGCGGGGAAAATTGAGGAGATTGAACTGCCTGAAAGTGTTGATGTGATAATATCGGAACCAATGGGCTACATGTTGTATAATGAGCGGATGTTGGAGACGTATTTACATGCTAAGAAGTGGCTCAAACCGAATGGTAACATGTACCCGACCCGCGGTGATCTACACATCGCTCCGTTCACTGACGATGCACTCTTTATGGAACAGTATAATAAGGCAAACTTTTGGTACCAGACATGTTTCCACGGTGTAGATTTAAGTGCATTACGTACAGCAGCTATGAAGGAATATTTTAGACAACCTATAGTTGATACATTCGATGTACGCATCTGTATGTCTAGGTCGGTCCGGCATGTTGTTGATTTTCTCAATGCCAATGAAACTGATCTTCATCGTATTGAAGTGCCATTTAGATTTCAACTTACACAGTCCGGGACTTGTCATGGGCTTGCATTTTGGTTTGATGTGTTATTTGCGGGCAACACACAGCATATCTGGTTATCCACAGCGCCTACAGAACCTCTAACACATTGGTATCAAGTGAGATGTTTGCTAGAGACTCCAATATTTGCCAAGCAGGGCCAAGCGCTTTCCGGCAGAGTGCTTTTGTTAGCAAACAAGAGGCAGAGTTACGATGTTACCATGGAGATTAATCTAGAAGGAACAAATATTTCATCTTCTAATACGTTAGATTTGAAAAACCCTTACTTCAGGTACACAGGGGCACCGGCTGCTCCTCCTCCTGGAGTGAACACGACCTCTCCAGGAGAGGCATACTGGAATACAATTGATGCAACGGGTGGCTTGACTAATGGACAAGTAATCCTCACTGACGGTACCCAACAGTACTGCACAACACCAGATAAGACGATCGCGTACGGAGCCCATCCGAACATGATTAAGACGGTGATGTTGCAGGAAGAGTTCATCAAGAGGATCGGGATTAGTCAAAATGGCGACATTTAATCCGCGAAGACGCGCCGTGCGCGCCTGAGGGCTCTTAGAAACCGTCATAACCGGTTGTGAACTATCTTCCGTTCGAACATTGTAGTGTTTAAGCAGACTTATTTATTAACAAGGAAAGCATCACAGTTTTTTTTTTGTTTAACGGGGGACATTGTCAATGTGAACACATTGGTATAATCGTTTTAAATAATCATGTATTAACGTGGTTGCCGGTTGCTCTCTGGTGAAGTGACCAACCTTCATCGGTGGATGTTTTGTTGAGATATTTGTACGACGCTTATTAGAGTAATTTGAAATGGACATTGCTTTAAACGAACTTTTTAATGTAAATATCCCCCAATCCATTGTATTTGACGATTTATAAAACGCACCGGAAGGGTTGGTCTAGCCGAGGCAGCTTTGAAACTGTCATTGTTCAAATCTAAAATTTTTATTCGTAATAGAAACTGTGTCTTCAATATTTTTTTAATTAAGGCCATGACAATCGAGAATTTTTGCTATAAACCGGTCAGAGTTCCTCATCCTAATGTTAGATTTGCACGATGACAGTTGTATTTTAATAGTTAAGTGATAATGTAACTTCAAGTACACGTAGAATTAAGTGGAAAGTGCTGAATTTAATTATGCCACAGTGTCAATACTCATCTCATTAAAGGCCCAAGTAATTTTGAAATAATAGGTTCTTCATGTAACACTATTTTTTTTTTTTATTTAAAAAATCCCGTCTGCCAATCATTATATAGACTGTGGCTTGTGTTAGTCAAATATTACTTATTTCTTTATATATACAATGCATTTAAAAATTGTCACAATTGATCTACCAACTATCATTGGCGTATATATTCCGTGACTAGATTGTTTCTAAAAATGCCATAAGACAGTATTCTAATTGTTAATTGGCACATTAATACATAAAGTCAAACTCTATGACTAAATTAAAGTAAATTTTTTGAAATTAATTTTCCATATAGTATATTCATCATCACTAAATACAGCGCTCGGCATCTCGGCTCGCTGAGATCACTCCTGGAGATTGCCAGCAATATCAAAGGGTTGCTGGGTTTCTTCGGAGAGCTGGATTGGCTGAATCCATGGCCTGCCTTCACGCAAAATACTCGCTAGTCGTGTAGTTGCGCTGAACTTAGCCCCCAATTAACTAAAATAGTATATTAATTTTGTTGAAAATAGAATAAATACCAAGTTATTTTTTCAATATCCAGTACAGTATAACTTTTATAATATTTTGCACACTGCAACTGAAGTCACAATGAAAACTTTTGAAAGATTTTTAAGAAGTACTAATCAAAATTTGACATTTCTACTCATGATAGTCACTTTGTTAGATTAAATAGACTGTTATCTAATATCAAAAGAAAGTATGTTGCCATTAATGGATTGCAACTTGAATTGAAATTAAAAAAATGTTAATTACTGCCCACCCCAGATGAGATCAATATTTTGAATGTCATACAGTAATTATGTTTCCAATAGATTGCCTTAATTATCATTCACTGTCAAACATTGCCATTTGTAGAAAAATGATTACTTATTTTCCAAACACGTTGGCGAGATTTCGAAACTCGGACGATTATTGTTTATAAAAAGTGCAAACGAAATTTTGTTTTAAAAACTTGGCAATATTCGCTTTATCTCGAGATATTTTCGACTTTAGTTCTCATGGAATTTAATACGGTTGAGAGCAAACTTTACTGACATCAATAGTGTAGTATGTATTAACCCTCCAAAGTGTAATTCTTCTCCGGAGCAGAAAAACTTTATTTTTAAATATTAGCTCACATATTTATGGACACTACATGATATATAGTGTTCAAAATAGTAACCCTAGGTCCATAGACACGCAAGCTATGAACAATTACGAATCAGAGTACAGACTACCGATCTATCTGTCGTGGGTTCGAATCCCACTATACGATTATTGTGAACCATATCACAGACTTTTCTAAGCATATCTGAAATGGTTACAAGAAATAAGTAAATTAACAAAAATCTACTAATGTTTAAAAAAATATACTTTCGCTTGTTGCCTGTTTGCTTTCTAGTCTCGAAAGTTACTGGTCGCAGTTTAAAATTCAAACATAATTCATAGTTATTTTTTCTACATTAATAATGTGTCAAATTTTCACTATCCTTTTCCTCAATATTCATATAAAAGGGGTACAAAGTTTTTCATGTATAACAATATGGTTTGCTTGAGAAATAATTTTGAAAGCATTGATCTAGTGGAAATTATAATTTCAAGATGTTATTAATTTTTTTATATAACAATATTAATCATAATAATAAATTGTATTTCGGAAAAATAACAAATAAGTTTTGTTATTTTTATATAAAGCCCAATTTCACTGTTAACTGTAATATAAAGTAAACAGTTAACACTTTTGAAGTTAGTAAAGTTTTCATAGTAGAAAATCAGTTTTTTTTAAAAACACTTGAACACACTACTTGTTGATAAATTTGTCCAGCAATAAATAAATACAGCAGTGTTATTGCTAATAAGGCATTGTTTCAAATAATCATACCTAAGTAAATAAACAATTGAATTTTCCTTGTTATTGCAGAAACACATCCTGTATTACTGATGTTTTTTTTTGTCATATGATATACAGTATGTTCCAACATTAATTTCTTTGGTATAACTTGTATGTATTTAAAAAAATTGCCGCACGATTTGAGTTTGCTGTGTAAAAATAGTTCTTGAGAAACTTTTCTACCTCAGTATTTGGCAGACGGATTTTTTTCTTGTTTTCACAAAAAGAATCTATGGTTTTCTTAGATAGGGTTGCCAGAATTAATAAAACGATATCTTTGTAAAGTGAAAATGTGATAAGCTAAGCAATAAATATACTTTGTCGACATTAACAGGGCATTTTGTAAATAGTTGCGTGTACAACATTGGGTTTGTAAGGTGTTTTATGATTATATTGATGTGTATTGAAACTTTTTAGTTTTGTAGCGAGTATATTTTGTACGGTCAAAATAATGGAAGGATTGGCAACCCTAGTCCTATTTGTGTTCACTTGCCATTTAACTTCAAATAGTATTTAAAAATATTTAGTTGAAACTTCCATACATTAAAAATATGCAACGCCTGTTCATTTCAAATAGCTAAAGTACGTTTGATAAACATTGCTAATTATTTATATAAATTATGGGATTTATAAGCCCTTTGTCTTATAGCGAGGAGCACTAGCACAACTAAATTCGTTTGTCGGTGTGTGTGTTGTATGGAAGTTTCTGCAGCCTAATTGACTATCCTAAGTAAAAATGTAGTAGACTTTTGTATAAGACGAAGTTCTTAGCACTGCATTATTAGTGATTATAAACTTAATATGTAAATCATTATACTCGAAACTATGATGAAATGTAAATGTATTCATTGTAGATATGGATGGATGGATGGATGGATCTTGACATTCGATATGAAAACTACACATTTTTTTTAGTATAATGGTTATTTCTAATGTTTTAATTTGTATTTATATTAGTGCTGTTTCACAATATTAATTTCTTTTGTTAGGAAAAATAATATGGGTAAATTATTAACTTATAAAAACGGCTTAATTCACGTGTGAATCGGTGTCGGTACGGACTGGATTCAGACTAGACCAGTGAGCGACGGGCCGCGAATGCACCAATCCTACTCGCCCTGAAGAAGTGCCCACAAAGGGGTCCAAACTATTTGGTACCAACACCTGTTTACACTTGAGTTAAGCCGTTTTTATTAGTTGTATGATCTGGGTAATTATGAAATCCTCAGGTTTGATACCAGTTTAGTTACCATTTGAAAGGGCTGATATATAACTTATTTCAAACGTATGGGCGGAGTCGGTGCTCTTGAAAAAACGTAAAAATCAAAACCCAGTTTCCACTAACGTCTGTTATACATGATTTGTAGGAGGAACAAGGTTGTGTGTATCATTTCTTTTACAATCGGCTTAAAATTGAAGTTGCAAAAACAACTGCTTGTTAAACAGCACTAATATGGTATCTGAATGCATCACATATATATAGGCTGTATTACGTGTTGGTCGTGTCGTTGAAAATATACTATATTAAATCCAAATTCGGGTAGTCGTAAATTTGTTTTGCGTAATATGTACGCATGTTTCACGAGCCCGTGATGTGACTGTAGCCTGTAAGTGTCAATTTCTACTTAATTGTCAATGATTGATAGCATTGTAATGTCAATTTGTAATTTATTGATTTATTTTTGATGTATGCAGATACGAAGGAAATTAAATGTCAATAATTAAATATGATTTATAAATATTCTTAAGATGTCATAAATCATGGATGAATGGAGAAGTTAATTTATTTGAAATTCAAGATGAAATTTGGATTGGATCCTTGGATGCAAGTTTCTGGAAGGTATTGGGCAGGGTGGCCCAGCAGTGGGCAGACATGGCATGATGAAGTCTCTGAGCGATCTCTTGTCGGATGCCAAGACCCAGTTTAGGTGGTTGTCCCAAGTAAGTATTTTGGACTTGCTTGGTGTATATTTTGAACCGCCATCTCGTATGTTTATTACATATTCAAGGTCCGGCAACTTTACGTGGCCTATCACGATGAAAGTTGAATTAATTCGTATTGTCATGCTTTTCGTTCTCCTTGACAAAATAGGCACTAAAATGTTGTCAAGACAGTCGTACTCCGCTGTCAGTATTTGAGATAAATTGACATTACAGTGTTAATTTTTTTTTTAAATTTACTCTATATAATTATCTGTGTAAATAAGACAAGAAGTCGAGTGATTATTGGATTCAGCGTATTTTTAGTTACGAAATCGTGGTTGGGTGTTTCAAATATAGAATTGGGATTGCATTGAGTTTTCATCCTATTGCGGAATCGTTTGAACATCGATTTAACAATAAGACGAGAATCGATTTTCTTTTTCGTTGTTTTAAGGCTCTGTGTATAATGTAGAACAATTTATTTTCTAATCGGTCTAGTAGATAAATTATTGGCTGTACTAAAATTTGCGGGTAGACGGTAAAATGACGTGTTGATCTGCATTTTTTGTATGTCCAGTATTAGTAAGGATGATTTGCGTCTGCGGTCGCGGCGTCACTTTGCTTTGTATAGTGTCATGAATTATGTCAATGTTTGTAACAATGTGGAATGAATACAACCTTCGGACGGCAGTTTTTTTCGATAAATATGTGAAGTAATTTTAATCTCACGATTGTAGTTTTAATTCTCCTCAATCCTTTAAATTATTACTATTGTGAGAAATACAACATATATACAACTTACAATAACGGCTTCACTCACATGACACTCGAACATTCATCACCAGCAACGTTCATCATCGAACTGGTCGACGTCGCGCAGTGATAGCACCGGTCCCACTCACCCTGTAGAACCCCCGATGGGCTCGAAACTAGTCGGTACCGACACCGATCTATACGTGAGTTAAGCCGTTTTATAAGTAGTAAATACTTAAACCTCGAACTTTTTTACTACTCACTCGTAATAAAAAGGGCTAGTAGTTTCCTATGAACCAAGTCACGTGTTCATAAACACATGGGTAACGTGAACTCTATTTTGATGCGAAATCAGCAGATATTTTGTAGGAGGACAGGGGAGTGACGGTAGATCAGAAGAATAATAAAAGAAATCAATAATCTTACGATATATTAAAAACAAATCACATATCAGCAAATTATTAATATACATACATTTATCACAAACTTTCTGAAACATGTATAACCTATAGATGGAGAGATTCATACAAGTATTAGTTCGTCCAGAGTCAATTTTCGAAATTTCATTTTGTATTGTAAATGACAACACTGAGAGAATGGACCTGATTGAAAAAGGTCATAATATTGTCTCGTATTGTTCTCGGTTAGGCATCTATAGGTTATAAATACCGATTGATAAAGGCTTTAACCTAATGCAAATCTACACAATTCAATTAATTTTATATTAGTGCATATTTATTTAAACAATTTCGGCTCGGGTGACATTAACTTATAAATGTTGGCAGTATTCATCAAGGTGAACTTTCTCAAAATTAAAAAAAAAATCGAAACGTCAACTTCTGGACGGCCAGGATAATTTCAAGTTATTCAAATACCAACGTACAGCTTTATATATATTTTTTAAATCAAAGATAATTTTTATATTCGAAAAATAGTAATTGTTTTTGTTGATGTGGAAGTGCATCTTATTTGCTAAATAAATAAACAATTAGGCCGTAACATCTCGTTACAAAAGAATAATTTATTGCTGTCCGTACATACATAATTGTCTTTTAAAATTACACTAACAAATATTGTAATAAACCTTTCACAACACTATCACAATACAAAACAATAGAAAAATAAATAAATTTGCTACAGCGATATAAATATTAAAAATAAATTTACAATTGTGACTGGCTGTATGCACGCTTAACCAACTTGAGAAAAAAAAACAATTTGACAGATGTCAGTAGGTACACGTTTCATAACACACAAGAAGCAATCTTACTGCTTAGAGAATAAGGCGCACTATAGAATTAATAATTTATACACAAACCAGTTTAAACATATAAACAATTATTAAAGGCACTGTAAAGCATTTTATGACTAAAATCACGACTAAAGTGTCGATATATTAATTTATTGAGTAAAGAGCGAGACAAACGTATTTTAAACAATAAGTGTGACAGAGAGAGAGAGACTGTCTTCTCGAGTAGTGAAATGTAAAAAGTAAAGAATTCTATACGGCCATTTACGCTTACGTCTACGCTACTAGCAAATGCCGTGCACGGCGTGCGTCCACAACTTATATCTATCCTACTCACACACATCATAAGAACTGCAAGTGCGAGCGAGATGCATATATTCGACAGTATCCAGTCTCTTAACCCGTCTCGCACGTCGGGACTATATTCAAAATTTAATAAATAGTGAAATAATTATTTAATTATTACGGACAATGCTTTCGGACGGAGCTTGTTTGTTTTTTTTTTTAATTATTTATTTTTAATTGTTCAATTGAAAATAAGCGGCTACAAGATTTTCGAACGTTAGTGTGACGTCATTGGGACGTGCGAGCGAGAGCGAATGACATCAAGAGACTCGACAGCTGTCCCGCTCTAATAGGGAAGACGATAATTTTAAAGCCATTTAAATTCTACATTCACTACGCTAAGCAATACTGTTATGAGGTAGATGAGCCGGTAAGCGAGTTCGCACTTCATCACTATAAGCATAGAGCAGGTATTACATTGAAATTAAATTATAAATTATTATTCAACATTTGGTTATGACGTGACGTCACACGGTACGGTGTACAAAATAGGTTATGTAGTGAATTCATATAAACGAAACTTTTAATCGAAATCTTTGTCGCCGGTTGTACAAACATCCGAATACGGTTGTCAAATTAAAAAAAATTACTCTTTAAAAGAGCATAAAAGTAACAAACATTTTTTTTTATGACGTAACGAGAATAATCGATTTGTTATCAATTAAAATCGATATTTCATCGATAGAATTAGTATTTTATCAATTTTTATTATATCTGTGACTTAAAAAAAACTTTTATGACACATTACTAAAAGTCAATGCATAGGGACCGACTAATTTGATCCGTTGGGGGTCAATGTGACGTCACCGCAAATTCAGATTCAAATTAACTCAAGAACAAAGACCCCCCTAAAACGTTGTAGTGTACATTTTTTGAGAAGAAAATTATTGTAACCTAAAAAAAGTAATGTTTCGCAAAAGCGCCATCTATTGAGGCGCGGCAGAAACGATGCCAACAGTTTCTATAGATTGCGTAATTATGTATATTGTTCACAGAAAATATCAAGTTTGGTGACGTTCGAAATTGCATTGAAAAATCTATTTTTTAAAAAAACTTAATCCTTGGGAATATAAACTCTATTTGTATAGAGATGAGGTAGAATTTTGAATATTCATTTAAGGTGAACTTTCGTCTACCTCCTTTATAACAGCATCGGACTCCCAGCGAGCTCGCTCTGCTAACAGCGCTTGCAGTTTCTGAAAACCACAAGTTATCAAAGGTGTTACAGATGTAGTGAGACATTTTTATTTATTTAAAACTTTGTACACAAACAAACAACAATCAATTTAGTAAGACAAAACGGAAGAAATATGAACAGTAAGTACTGACGAACATAATTCTTCAAAAAACCTATTGCTAACCCCTTGAAATTTAAAATGTCTGGCGGGTGAAGCTAAAAATATGTACCAATACTAAATATTAGGAGATATTATTCTCCTTCGGGCAAACTCGGGTCTCTATCGGAACACGATGACACCCGAACTGTCAATGATCGTATTAAACGAGTGTCATTTTCATATACATTAATATGGAACTTTATTGTCTAGTGTCAAATGTCAATGAATAATGTCATTCTCTAAGATGGTACTGAAGTTATTTGAGAGAGCAGGATAAATACGAACTTTTCCAAAAAAAATTACGAAGGAAAAAAATTTTTCAGGAAAAAAAAAAACAATCTGTTCCGATTTCGATTCGTAAATGACATTTCCGTTATATCCCTGAATTTAGCTTTTTTTAATTTACTTATAATACAAACTTCCCTTGTAACTCCGAATAGGGGGCGCTGTACTCAAAGTCAAACTCACCTCAGGTTTGTCGAGTACTATAATTCTGTTCTCTACTTTGGGCGCGAGCTCGCACGCGTTCTGCTCCAAGTCGTCGAGCGACGCGCGCCGCGTCAACCTTAGCAAATACACAAATACAGGAAAATCCGCCTCGAAGGACCAAAACATTTTATTCGATATAGAAGTTAAAAAAATGTCCTATCCTATGTTAAAAGTCAAAAACTTGACCATAGACAAGCTACACATACTGAAAGCTTACTAAATACATGTGGTAAAACCCTTTTTTTATACTAAAATTACTAAAAAGTGAATGGTCGTGTGTATGGAATTTATTCTACCTCAATCCTCTGTACCCTGTTTAGGCGTTGGATTGAAACTAGAGTAGCATTTTTGAGTTGAAAAACGGATAGACTGTGTACTGTGGAAGACATTGGGGAAAGCCTATATCCAGCAGTGGGTGGTGGAAGACTGATGATCAACTGTAAATATTAGGCAGTGAAAACCAACCTGTGATGATGTGTGGAGGGTTCTACGGCGGCGGAGGAAGCTCTGCGCAGCGGGGGAGGGCCGTCCAGCTCGCTGCCGTCCAGCATCTTCACTAAGCTGTGTCTGTAATTAACAATGACTATATTATGGCACTGTCTGTTAGTGATAAGTAATTCCTCATTTCCAATGGATTCGACTATATTAATATTCTGATGGGGTTTTAAAGCATTAGAATGACCACCACGGACATGACGCAGCGTAGGTAAGCCTCCCGATGACAGAAGACTTGCCTTACGTTCAGTAAACAACCTTAGACTGATGATGACGACGACGATGATGATGATGATACTAATCTTTCATGATGACTGATAGAGAAGTATCTCTTCAGTCATCATTTCTGTCTACCTTTTAAACTATTTTGTAAAGTAGGCAATCTCACCGTCTGCTCAGTGTGACGAGGGACTGCCGGTGTTTCGAGGGTCTGGACTTGCCGGTGCGCACGTTGATAGCCGCGAAGTGGTTCTGCACCGCCATGCCCACCTCGGGACACATGTCCTCCGACACCTGGGTACACGGAAATAGATGCACTGTACTAATGGAACGAGAAGTATTCACGCTCAATCTAATAACTTCTTCACTTCCTTACTTCATTAAATTAACCTAACAGCAAAAAAAGATGAAAGGAGAAATCTTAGTTCCACACTTCTTCACTATCTTCTTTATTTAACGAACTTCTTTATTGTTAATAGCACAGAAATGCTACTTCCTCGCTTTCTTACTATCTTCCTCACTTCATTAAAGTAACGCGCCAATAGCCTAATGGTTAAGAATACAAATTTCCGACCATGGTCGAGAGTTCGAATCCGGCCATTCGGTTATTGTAAACTATATCCTAACAAGCCTAGAGCTTAGTTGAAGCGGTAAAGGAAATATTATTGATTAAAAAAAATCTGCTGATATATAAAAAAAAACTGACCAGCACGGGGCAGCTGGGCAACATGGTGAAGCCGTCGTTCCCACCGTGGAGATACTGCTTCACCGCGAGCCGGTACTTCTGCTGGCGCTGTAGATACTCGTCTCCGATCTTCACCACCTGCTCCTCCACGCGCTGCCCGGGAGGCTTCGAAGGGTCGAACCCGAATGATATGCCTGCCACCTATACAGATGATGTCATATACAAGCTGTTCAAAAATGCGAAAAAAAATAGGACCCTGAGATTACAATTTTTCGGTGTTTTTTTTTCAGATTTCTTTCTTTCTCCAATCTTTAATTAGGTTTAGTAAAAATCAACATATTTTCTCACCATTCCATTGCCGTATTATTATAGAATCAAAATAATAGTGTTGAAAAAAATGAAACATCCTGTATACATCCTGGTTACCTGTGGAAACCTTCCTTCTAAGCTGGGATATTTGCAGACGGAGTTCTCCAGGATCTTGAGTATGGTATCACCATTCGCCTCCACCACCACCAGCGGGTCCCTCATCGGAATAATAGTGGACAAGTCACGCAAAGTGAAATCACCTGCCGGATGGACCTTGAACAAAATTAACAATTCTTTATCAGCTGTTATAACTAGTATTATCCACTAAATAGAGGTTTTTTTTTAAAAGATTTTATAGAACATTTTTTTTTCATTACAAAGAAATTGTAATTTTTCTTTTTTAAATTTAATTGACAATATTCGTGGTTTATAATAAAGGCTTTTTATTTTCGAAACATGTGTATAATACGAAAGGAATGTTAGTAGATCACACAAATATTTATTTCGGATGAGAATCGATCCCAGACACACTTCTAAGTCTATTAAAACAAAATATTCAAAAGGGCCAAGGGCCTCGGGTTCACAACCACTATTGCTGTGAAAAGAAACCTTAGAAAACATCCAAAATCGGCACCAATATCTGTCTTCCTATCTTCTCTTCTTAAAGATCCTTACCTGATCAGATCTGAAAGTGCCAGAGTTTAATATGACCAGGTCTGCGCCGGTGGCTGCGAGCAGCACGTCGCACACCCAGTTGCCCAGGTTGCTCTCCTGGCGGCGCACGCACGAGAACCTGCCCTCCAGCGGCACGCAGAACTTGCCCAAGATCTCGTCCATCTTGCCTTCTATCATCGCTGGAATACAAGTAACAAGGAGTTAGGAGCTACACTCATAGTTTATTATGAGTAAATTATCAAGCTAACCATAATATAGGCAATAAGGTTCGAAAATTCGAAGCGCCAATAGCCTAATTAAGGGTACGGACTACCGATCTAGCGGTCGTGGATTCGAATCTCGCCATTCGTCTATTGTGTACCATATCTTAACACGAGCTTTTTCAAGCTTACCTACAATGGTTGCAAGAAATATTTGTAAATTAACAAAAATGTGCAATTATTTAAAACATAAAAAGGAAAAAAAAAATCCATGTTCCAATGGAAGTCAGCTCTAAATTTTCAAATCGCTTTCCCACAGTCGCTACAAATAAATAATAAAAATAATTTGTTCAAAAAGGTTTTACTAATTTAAAAAAAAACAGCCGTTAATTTTTTATTCGATAATACAATAAAAATGACATAGTATCCGACTCGAAGGACCAAAGTATATACAGAATATTTGACTGTTTACAATAAGCTTAGTTACATTGAAAGAGGTTTACCACCTTCTTAGTAATAGAAATAATGATTAGAGTAACTTACCCGAGTATTTCTCGACCTTGGCCTTGAGGGCCTGGTCCTCCGCGTACGCGCTGGTCACGTCCACCGCGTCTATCTCCACCCGCGGTCCTTCAGGGCCGAAGCTGAGGCTGATCTTGGAGAATTGTCTGAAGTCTGTACCGCTCTTTACTATGTATTTGTTGTTTATCTGTAACACGGGTGATATAACACTCTGGCTGTCCTCTGTGCCGTTCATTTTAATTAAAAAAAAAACTTACTTTTTTTTTACAAGGCTATTTCATCGTGAGGGTTCAACAATTTTTTTTTTATGAAAAAAATTACTACCAAAAAAGAAAAAATCAGAATGTAATTTAAAAAAAAAACACTATACATTAAAAATAAACTGACCTCCAACACTTCGTAGACATGATCATGACCCCCCAGTATGAGGTCAATCTCAGTACATCCTTCGGCCAGTTTGATGTCATTGGGGGTGCGCATATGGGTCAATGCTATCACGTATTCACAACCCTGTAATTGTAAATTGAGTCTTATTCTGTTTCTTATAAGGTTAGATTTAAAACTATCAATACGGCACGTCATATCGGACCAGCGAGGCAGATGTGAAAGGAAAATTTTGGAATAAAGGACCAGGAGCAGAGACCTCACCACGTGGACCGGCGACTTTGTGGAAGGCAGAGGACCGGGGAAGAGCGTCCAGCAGACAAAGGCTGATCATGGTGATGATTTGTAGATACTAGTTATAATAGTAAAAAAAAACTTTGTGTGCGTTTGTCTCTAAAATCAATCATTGGATTTGAATAATTCTCATTTCTATTAAAGGCTCAATTATTAAGGAAGTTTATTGTTCAAGCAGTTTTGATACTTTCTAGGAGGTTTTATACATTACGACAGCAAGCGATATAAGAAAAAAAAGAATCAATTACTAAAAACTAAACTACTAAACTAAACTTAATTCACAGGTCATACGACATACACTAATTAAATAATAGACTAATACGTAAGTACTTTGATTAGCGAGAGAAACCGTGGGATGCAAGCAGTGTTCCTTACCTCTCGCTTCAGCTGCGACGCCAGCTTCGTACCCGCTTGCAGGAAGTCTATGAACGTCACCTCTTCAGGATTAATAGTTGCTAACGTGTCGAGCCATTCCTGAAATTGTTTGTATCCATTATCCCCCGCCCCTAACACTCCGCCCCTTCCCCTAACACTCCGGAGAATACAGAATTAAACTACAAAAAGTCACGTATCAGTGGTAAAAAAAAAAGATTTTTTGAACATCGGAAAAAAATATAAAACCGAAAATCTACTGGACTTCATTCAAAACCTACTTTCATCATTGCAATGCCGTGCCCCGAGTACCATAGTAGACTGTATGATTTACAAAAAACCTATATTTGTCAACGACTAAATATCTAGTCCACCAACACCAAAGGAGGTGAATCGATTATACCTCCTATACCTGTTCGACAAGTCCGATGAGACCGATCTTGTGTCCGTTGCACATCAGCGCGTGTGTTATCCTGCCGTCCCCCAGGGGGCGCCCCGTCTCGTTGTCAATCACATTGGACATCAGCCAAGGGAAGTTGCACTGAGCGACCAGCCCCGACAGGACCTCTAGACCGAAATCTGTGAACAGAGATATTAATGTATGGATGGTAGGAGGAGTTTATTTTGTTTTTTTTTTAATTAAAAACAAAGTTTTTTTTACCAAAGTCATGATTCCCAAACACGGCGCAGTGAGTTCCAATTTCGTTGAGCACCGGCACCATCTGCTCGCCCTTTGTGAATGTGCTTACTGTAAGAAAAAAAACACTAATTTATACATAGGTGCCGTTCAAGTATTACGTAAGCATAATTATTACAATTATTCACCTCCCCTTTGTCGACAAAAGTAAGCAAAGCTTTGACCCCTCCCATTCTGACGTAAACTTTGGCATTTAAAATGTACTATAATTTTTTAATGATTCATAAGCAGCAGATGTAATACGTTTTTGATAGTTTTCAAGCATAGACAATGTGTAGCTATCTGTAAAAAAATAAATAACTACTGCTAGCGTAATCACCATCTAGACCCCCCAGCCCCCGTGTCATCAATACGCAAAGCAAAGACACCCCCCAGTATAAGTAATACTTGAACGGTCCATACATACTATTGAAAAGAACTGATATGTTTTACTAAATAATCTATTATTTTTGTTTATTAACTAATATTTATTGTAACGTTTCCTGGTAAGTTATTAAGTTGGACCTTGGTATTCGTAGTCTAAATAAATAAATAAATGTAACATCAAGGGAAATCTCTGTTAAAAATACTCACGCATGCTAGGAGAGAAAACATCACCGCTGAACAATATGAGAGGGTTCAGATGCTGTAAGGCTTTCACGGCGGTGCTGAACCTGAGCGCACCCCCCACCGGTTCAGTGTCTGTAAGATATGAGATAACCATTTGAGATAAATTTTTCGCATAAGGTTTTACTTGACACTGTGTTGTCTTAAATAAAATCTATAATCAGATAATGTAGCCTTCTAATAGCGAAATATTTTTGAATTTCTTACATACAATAGATGGCTTGAATATTTCTCTAAAATATAAAAATTAATTACAGAATGTGTTGAGCGCACGCCAGCACAGCTGAACCGATTTCATTAATTATATTTTTACATGTTTTACATGGGTACAAGAGAAATTTTCTGTAAAATGACAAATAAAGTTTAAATAAACTTTTCTATACTTTCATACAATCGTTATAAAGTAAAAAGTGAATTTGAATTACAGTTTGTGCTAGTGAAGAGGTTCATGTCAGGCAAAACATCCGTGTAATAGGCGGTAGTAAGTTCTCTGGGTCAGCTTGTTTAAGTTAATTTCTTTGCCGCCACTAGATGTCGCTCAGTTATATCAACAATTATTCGTTACTAACCTACTTAAAAGTATAAAATGATTTTTGAATTCATACCAAGTGTTACCTTGACACACATAAATAATTTGCGTGGTACGAAACAAAAAAAAAAACATTTGAGTTACACCTTGGTCTAATGAAAGACTAGTTTTGCAAGGTTAAATATAATTCATTATTTTTCTAGTATTTTTTTTAAAGTACTAAAACTGACACCCCGCAATAATGTCATACTCTATGTAATACTACGACCAAACAGTCCAGACCACAAGTCGAAGTAATTCTATATCTTGAGAGAAAAGATTGGGAGGTAGATATAGTGATTGAGGGGACGCACAGGTAGTAGAACAGACGACCGATGGCGCCTGAAAGCCATGCAATAGCGGCCACGAACAGGTCGACGCAGCGTTGGTAGGCCTCCCGCACGATGGACCGATGACTTGGTCAAGGTTGCGGGAG
>JAODUI010000019.1:714472-724727 GCA_027563995.1 Papilio gigon | reverse complement strand
TGGACCGATGACTTGGTCAAGGTTGCGGGAGTGCACTGGATGCGGGCACAGGAGCGGTCATCGTGGCAATCGATGGGGAGGCCTACGTCCCGCAGTGGACTACATTAGGCTGATGATGATGATGATGATAGGTAGTAGAACTAGACTTTCCGTGTCTTCTCTTTGTTGACTTGAGGATGGCAGACCAGTCAAATTTGGAAATAAAATGCTAAAGACAAACTACGTCATTTTTAACATATAGATATAGATTATTATAGATATATATTTATAAATGAATTGCTGTTCGTTAGTCTCGCTAAAACTCGAGAGCGGCTGAACGGATTTTATCTTGGTCTTGGAATGTTCGTGGAGGTCTAGGGAAGATTTAAAAGGTGAGAAAAATTCCTGTGAAAGCCTCAAAAATAGCCCTTTTCCATTCACCATACAAAACTTTTTATCCGATGATGAAATGTTTTTTTTTTGTATTTCCTAATAAATTTAAAAATCTGTTTATTTATTGCCTTTAAGAAACAGAGTTCGCGGGGTCAGCTAGTATATATATATATTCTTATAATCGCATTTAAAAAACAGTGTCACCTGGTTCCTTTGTTTTATTTTAATTTACTTGATGACATCTGTTAGGATGTATCGATTATCGATAGTTGCCTTACTCGTGGTCTGCTCGATGTTGTAGACATCGTTGTAATGCAGGATGAGCACGTCGTCGCCCATCCCTCGGCCGGCCAGCTGGCTCACCGCGCGCCGCCCCACCTGACGCACCTCTAGTGATGCCTGGAATGTCGATAAAATTACAATTTTTTACTTTTTTTTTTTAAGAAAAAAAATAATAGAATATTATTGTTAAAAAGTTGCCAAATGTTTCACACTGTTTATAACATTTTTAAGTTTAAGTAAAATTTGTTTTTTTTTTTACTTTATAAAATTCTTCGATTACACCACGAGGTTTTTTTAATCTTTCAAAAAAAATAAGAAAGTAATATAAAGAGGAGTTTTTAAACCATCTTGGCATGTTCCCACTAACTGTTGTTCCTATCGTTAAAATGAAAACTAAAAATATGACCTTTTAATAATATTATAATGTAAAAGTCTTGGTGTTTGGATGTTTGTTAGAAGATATCTCCAGAACGGCTACATAGATCTAGATGAAATTTGGTCTAGATGTAGAACAGAATCTAGAAAAACACATAGGCTATTAACTAAGTTTTTGTTTTAATTTTCCTCGGGGTCGAGGACGATATTTAGTTACAGTATAATTAAAAAAAAACTATAATATATACATTTTAACGTGCAGTAGACATCGAGTAAACATGCAAGTGTGTTTTAAATGTATTTTTTTAATATAAATAACATTTTCCATACATTAAAAATATCGTGCAAGTTCGTATTGTATTGGGCTCTGGAGTTGGCACGTCGGGTAGTACTTCACTCATGTGAATGATGTGCCAACCTCAAATGCCGGATAGTTTCAATGCGGTTACAAATTACAGTACAATACGACGGAGGAAGTGGTCTCGTGGCGAATTGATGTGACCTTCTCACGCTGGGTGTCAGTTCAAATGTAGCATTGCTTCGAGTGGTTATTGAGTGTTGACAATATTGAAACCATCTTTATAAAACTATCATCCAAATTCCCTTTTCCCTATCGAGGGTCAGCACAGTATGTAATTCACCTCTGTCAACTCACATTTGAACACACATATCTTTCCCACAATCCATACACAGCTTCAATCTTCTACCTTTATAGTCATCAATTTAATCTCATCACCCTCTTGTTTATGTGCTCATCATCTCTTCGCATATGACAATACCACGATATATAGATACGGAATTTGAAACATTGGTAATCAGCGGGGATCTAACCTGGATATGTCGAGTACGGAGCCGTTAAGCTCTTAACTGCGACATCGACGTTTGAAAAATAACTTGCTTATATAATAATACGATACGGAAGGACGTAAATAACACCTAAGGTCGCGTTATACGAGATTTTAGTTTTAATTACTTGCTACATAACACTACATTATCATATTGACAAGGTCGCTCGCTATGACCAAACGTAAATAGCATTACTAACGGAAGATAAATTTATAAAGTAGCTTTTTTCGTGTTGCACCCGCATCGAATTTTCGCAAGATCCAATTTACTCGCCTCCTAAGGGGCCGTTCAAGTATTAAGGCAGCAGATTTATTACAATTATTCACCCCCCTACCCCTTGTCAGCAAAAGTAAGCAAAACTCTGACCCCCCATGCTGACGTAAACATTATTATATAAATTTATCTACTAACGTATTCTAATTGTTTTAATGATTCATGAGCAGCAGTTATAATTAGGTTTCGTTATTTTTCAAGCATAGACAATGTGTAGGTTGCAAATATATGTAAAAAAGTAAAAAAAAACTATTTCTGTCGTAAACATCTAGACCCCCTGTCATCAAAACTAAGCAAAGCATAAGCCCCCCTATAGTGCTTACGTAATACTTGAACGGCCCCTATTGGTGTGATAATATTATACAGCCTAAAAGCCTCGTAAGTGTAGGAGCTTGTTTGTACTAAGAGAATTATTCAAATCTGAGTCGTGGTTGCTTAGATACATAATATAGTTAAAAAAATAGATAATGTATTAGTCAAATACTAACTGCTTTTGTTTCCTGATCGAATAACGGACCTTGAATGTCATCTTTACAGTACAATCGATCACAAAAGTGTAACAAATATTTTTTTTAACACGATGAGTGGGGCAAACGAGCGGCGGGATCACAAGAGCGATCATCGACGCCCTGACATCTGCAATACCAGAGGAACCACAGGTGCGTTGCCGGCCTTTGAGATAGAGGTACGCTCGCTTCTTGAAGGACCCTAAGTCGTATAGGTTTTGAAATAATACTGAGAACAGACCATTCCACAACTCGGCAGTTCGCGGCAGGAAGTTTCGCGAGAACCGGACGGATATACTTATTTTTTTTTTCAATGTAAAATACAACTAACACGCATTCGAGCTCGTATGGTACCTTCAGAGTTAGTGCGACTATTTGGTGCTGACATTATAGTGATGTCCTCCGTGAAAGAAAGAAAGAAACAGATTTATTGCCACACAAAAGATACAAAAAAACTTAGAAAAAAACAAAAAAGAAACGTGTGGCAAAAGGCGCCAGCTCAGTATATGCAGGGACAGCCGGGACGGTCCCCACGCTGGTTTTCAGCTGGTTCCGTGACATGTCCGTCAATGGCGAACCTTGCTATCTCCGGGAGTGGGATCTCAGGTGACTTGCAAATCCTAACTTAGTTTTAAAGGTCCGGTCACAGCGCTCAGTACGACCGGCTTGAGGAGTCGTGGGTGTAGGTGTAGGAAGGATTGCGTCGAGATTTTGTACTCTGGCTTTTTGCATTCAGGTCTTGCACTCAATGTATTTTGATACGTGTCACAGCCGAGTTTAGAGTTGCGTCATTCTCGTCTCTGATATTCTTTTCTCACCCATTGACCTCACATGCAGTCAGGTGACATATAAATAAGTTGGCCGTTAGCTATATTCTACGAGATTTTTTTTAATAATCAAACCTTATACTTATAAACAAGAAGGTGATGATTATAAAGGTGGAGGACAGAAGATGTAGATTGTGTGAAAGATATGCGTAAGAAGTAAATTCAGATATGAGTTGACAGAGATGTATGGAGTACTGTGACGTCACTACGTTTGGAAAAGAGCAGGTCGATGGAATGACTTACATTCTTTTATTTGTCTTTATTAGCTTGTGTATCCTTAGCTTGACCGCTGAATCGTTGAAATTAAATTCAATCGTATCCAGTCGTTTTACATTTGACACTAACGAGACATGTTAAACATGTGTGAAATCTATTTGTGTGTGTGTGTGTGTTTTTTTTTTTAATTTCTATAAATACTTTTGTACGACATGACAAGGTGTACCGCAAAAATCTTTGGCGGAACGAAAAAAAAACTTTTGCCTGGCGAAAGGCCAAGGAATTATTTAGTTTCGGTTTTATAAGTAATACATTGGTAATTGGTAATCAGTGGTAGTCAAACTTTTATACTCAAAGGCCACACAGGACAACGTATTGTATCACTGCGGGCCGCACATTCGTGCACTAAGTTGTTGAAACAATCAATCAATTTAATTTACTTATGAGCTGTTCTAACACGTTTCCTGTGTAGATATGTTTTTTAGAATTTGACCTTTGATTTTATAGCAATAGAAAACCATATTTTTAAAGTTTATTGAAAATATTCGTGTTTTTTTTTATTATAAAAATATTAATAGATTATTGTTAATTTATGCCTTTCCTTAGTAGAGAATTAAAAAAGCTTACATAACGTTTGATTTTTAATTCCACGCTCACAAAGTTTCGAGCAACAGTTTTACAACATTTAAAACAATATTAAATTCATTATATAAATAAATGTTTACAATCTTTAAATCCAATCTTTAAATCGAAAAACTTTGTAATTATTTTTTGTTTCTATCTATTCAACTAATAAACTTTTTATTAATAAATGTATGACTTACGTGCACGAATGTACCGCACGTCCTGCATCAAGGCCGCAACAGAACGACGTTGCGTAAGAAACTACGACCTTTTTGGTTTGTCTATTTTTATCTTTTAATTTAAATAGCATCACTAAGGTATACTGCCAGTCCCTTGGTACTTTTTTACAAGATAAGGAGGGCAAACGAGGGGATCACAACAGAGAACCACATATGTGATTTCTTTGAGAAACAGGTACGCTCGCTTGAAGGTCCTTAAGTCGTATTGTTTTGGGAAATACCACCGAGGACAGACAATTTGACAACGCGGCTGGAAGTTGCTCGAAACCGGACTATTGTGGAATGCCAGCAACCAAGATAGTGTGGACGGTACTTGGCGGTCTGTTATATCATCCGATTCAGCGTCATCAGTCTATCCATCCAAGTAGAATGTTAGCGTTGTGTTATATAGCGTTTACTAAAGCAGATTTTTGTTAATTCATTAATATATCTTATAACCATTCCATGTAAGTTTGAAATAGCTTGTGTATATAGTTCACGATAGTCGTGGGATTCGACACGACTACTAGATCGATAGTCCGTACCATAAAATATTAGTCCATTGGCGGTTCAAAGTTTAGTCTTCATAATAAAGTAACAAAAACATAAAGTAACATACAGCCTTGATTGCTTGATTGTACCTATCAATGTTATCAATCATTCCAAGGTCCTTAAATATAAATATTGTTACAGGAAGTTTTAAAACTTGTTTAATATCTTCGTCTGTCTTACTAATATATATAGAAGTTTGGATGGATGGATGTTAACAGGTAACTCTAAAATGGCTTAACAGATCTGGATAATTTTTTTGTCGCAGTTATAGATTGCTGGCCCTTCACATTATACTAGCCAATGGTGTCATCATCATCACCTTTATCTTCCCCGAAGCCCACAGTATATAGTCCTCCTTCCACATTCAAAAAATTCCTGCCATCACTAAGTCTGGCAGGTCCACCTGAAGAGAGGGCTCCCTATGCTCCGTGTCCTCAACATTGCCAATAATGTGACCATCATTCCTTTATTGTTCGTTTACACTCAAGAATAAATTCACAATGCTGCGTTGAACATCTCAAGGTGAAAAATACCTCTGATAGTACCTGAAGTATGCGGTGCATTTCCCTGTCCTCATCCAACGAGGTGACCTCACATAGTTGGATAAAGACCTCACAGCATTTATGCTATAATATGTTTTTATAAATATTTCCCAATTTACACCAAACATGCATAATAACACTTCTCTACAACACAGTCATGCATAGAATATGCAATTACATTTATCCAGAGAAAAGAGTTACATCTCTTAAAATATGTAACTCTTCATTACATCTGGTAAGATATGCAACACTTTTAGTCAGTGGTGTAGTGAGCAATGAGGGGGGCTTAAAAGATATAGTTCCCTGGCCAAAGTTAAGCTCACTAAGCCACTGCTTTTAGTTACACCTTTTAAAATACGTAACCCTTTTCATTACATCTCTTAAAATATGTAACTTCTTTGTTACATATCATAACATATCTGTCGAAATGTAACTGTTTTCTTTCACTTAAATCTCTCTAACGAAAGATACAACTTGCATTTGATGTTTCTATATAAGTGCATGAACTGAATAGTGAATACACAGTATGCTATGCAATACAACAATAGACAGTGCCTGTTTAAGCCATCCGACGACAGAACGGACACCATCCGTGACCTCCCCGGGCACGTCGACGCTGGTCGACTCTATCAATGAGCTCCAACGCGATCGTAGAGCAGCTTGCGCCGCAAACGACGCCATCACACGCACTGATCTCACTACAACCATTGTATCACATTACTGTACGATTAACTTCGGTTCATTTCTAATTATAAGCTTCCTGCAACTCCGTAACTAATATATTTTGAAGCATTCATTTATTATTATCTATAATACAAATTAAAAATGAAATAATGATTTTGTGCTTGTATACAATAAACAAATTATGTACTTAATACTATTAATGTTATTTTCATTTTTTGCTTCATTAATTATTTGTGAATAATAAGATAAATTTATTAATTTAAATAATAATTGTTAATTATAGGATTTATTAGGTAATTTTTGTTCACTTTGTTTGTATAAGTTTTTCATTTTTAACCTCCTTAAAAAGTGAATCGTTTTAAAGTAATATTTATAGTGACAAAAACACTACAAGGTCATTTCCCGCCGACAAATTTATGTCACATTCAGAAATTTTTACACGGCTATTATTGGCACACGAAATTCGCGACATTTTTAACACCAGAAGATACAGAATTAATGTAAATTCGTCTTTTCACTACCAGGAATTTCTAAACTAGGTCTGCGCAATGCCGTACACAGAATGACAATGTTCTCTGTTAGGTCAAGGCACTTGAACGCCTATTTTGGCTCAGTACTTTAATCGTACGAATAAATAAACACACAATAGCTGTGATAATTTCTAGTGACATTTCATTCCGAACGACATAAGCACAGTTTCATAAAACCGCAGCATATTTGTCGTAACGTTATATTCCTTTCATGTACAGTTTAATTTAATTTGTAAAATAAATATAAATGATAAACTTACCCAACAGATTTAAAATTTGGTGTGTTGGACAATAGCTCTTTTAGAGAATAACACTGGATACAATTCAATAACTTTTTAATTTATTGTTATTAAAATTTTTATTTCGCATTCGAACGAATAAATTAAAAACTAAACTCATAAGCACCACCCACAAACGGAATACATCAATTCGTACTGTCAAATTTTTCATGTCAAATTCGATCGGTCCGTTGTCGGTTGTCAAATGTGTTCGTTCCGTTTTACTAGTAAACCCATTAGCAAGCGGACAGAAATGAAAAAAAAGTTTTGTGCTCAATAACAGTATAATAAAAATACCCTAAATAAAGTAAGAACATAAACACTTAATTTTAAGCGTGATCCACAGAAAAGAATTTTTTCACAATGTAAATAGAAATAAAAAAAACGAAAATATAAATATCTTATTACCAGGTTTTACCAAACACCTTTACAATAATAATCTCCTTCATAATCATACCAATCAACTATTTTTTTATCATGCCACATGAAAACACCTTTCAAATTTGGAGAAGCATCAAATATTAGATAAAGTATTGTTTGGGCTGCATCATCTGCTTTTAAATCTCCTCCGCCATTTGCCATATCTGTTTTTATATGTCCGGGGTGTACAGCATTTATAGAAATGTTTTTATTTTGGTATTTACTCTGTTGAACCATAGTCAAGGCTGTCATCGCTGTTTTCGAAACTCTATGTTCAGCATGTTTGCCTTCATCTGCAAAATCATCTTTATTAAATGTTCCATTTTCTACACTTTCAAGATATTCTTCGACGAATTCGTTGATTTCTTTTGTTGTTAAATCCTTTTTTTGGAGAGTCTCCAGCCATTTTTTGTTTTTTAAATTGGATAAATGTCCACATGCGCTAGAAACGTTTACTACCCTAGCGCCATCTCTTAACAACGGGTAGAACCACTTTTCGATTGACAGTAAACTTCGATAATTTGTGTCAATGTTACGTTTTGCAGCGTCATAAGTTGGATAAATTTCATTCCATTCTAGTATTGCAGCATTATTTACTAGGACGTCTAACCCACTGTGTTTTGTTTTGATGTAATTAGCAAATTCTTCAATACTGTTCTCGTCACTTACGTCAAGCAGATGGAATACAGGATGTAAACCTAGAGATTTTAACTTGTCTGCAGCTTCTAGACCTCTTGTTTGGTCTCTTGCCGTTAAATATACTACGCCATCGAATTTTAAACAAAGCCCTTTCACTATAGAAAATCCTAATCCCTTGTTAGCACCCGTAACAACAGCAACTTTAGGCGCCATTTTGACGTCTATCTTTGTCAAACTTACTCGTGATACTGCAGGAGAAAACTGACGTTTGTTTACACAATTTTACGAATATCAAGTTCAGTATACCTAGTTAATTACATTTATTTCTTTATATTTATACTACAAATACTAACCTATGACCTTTAAATGCAAACATTATTATTATAATTTAGTCGTCGTTTTGATTAATATGCGATTTGATATTTGCGACAGCATTCAATCTATAATTGTAACGCCTATAAGAATTGTAAGAGCAATAATTCTTTTTTTATTTTGCTAATATATTCCTAAAGGATTAGGATATGAATGACAGAAAATATATTAAGTTGCAGGTAATTTAAAGGGCTGTAGAAAAAAACAGTAACTAACAGCCAATAATAAAGTTGACATTTTAATTCTGAAGTCAGACTAAGGAAACATTCCCCGAGTCGAATATGATTCAATTTTAAAACAATTTCTCTGCAACGTAACAAATCTGATTTTAAGACTAGTCAGGAATAAAGTAAAAAGAACTTAACGTTGTTTGTGAGATTCAATTTGCCGCCGAGATCGAGCGGACCTTGTACTTCGAGATAAGATATTGTCTTAAAGTAAACCGCAATAAAATCAAACGAAAACACATTTTAGATAAACGTACGTAAAAGAATTAAATAAATACGATTGCGTTTTTCGTTCGTATATCGTACCGCAAACTGTCACTGCAAGAATAATAACCTAGCGTGTGTTTTTATTCGAGATGGGGACATACGGCGGGAATATTTAAGTGATTGTAGACGCCCACAGATATACAACACTAGAGGAGAAGATGCGTTGCCAGCCTTGTATGAAGCTATTATAAGTAAGGAAAATACTTGCATTGCGAGCGTCAGATGACATCAAATAAATATAGTTAATTACTAGAATGCAGCTCACGCAGGTCTAGCTTCACTGCTTCTCTCCACCGATATCTCGGCCGGCCGGCTCTGGCAGGCGACGGCGCAGAACAGGCGACGTTGGCGATCTCTTGTGTCGGAGGCCAAGACCCACTTCGGGTCGATGCGCCAGCGGAGTGGTGGTGGTATGTATTAGAACGAATGAATGAATACTTTTCCCTTTATCTTTTAATAAACAGTTCAATGTAGCCTTGTCTTTGTTCTTTAAAAATATTTAAACTACAACTGTTACATTGTCCTATGCTACAATAGTGGAATTGGACCTTTAGTAAGACAAAAAGTGACTCGATTCATAGTTATAGTGCCAATAGTCTAATGGTTAAAGGTACAGATTTCCGATCACGGTCGAGAGTTCGAACCCCGTCAATTAATCTATTGTAAACTATATCTAATTACAATAGTATATTTTAATTAGAATGGTATAAGACAGGGGAAGACCGGAGGTGTTGTGTGAAAGATATGCGTACGAAGTTGAATTAAGATATGAGTTGACAGAGATGTATGGAGTACATACTGTGCCGACCGTCTATATGGAAAAGGGCACGTTGTTGATTTCAGATAATGTTCGTTCTCGGTCCGAGACTCGATAAACAATGTTACCAATGTATTGGACTGCAGCTTATTGGCTCTCGAGTGCAATAGATTTATTTTATTTAAAGATTTCATTACTTCATGTATCAGTCAGGACCTAAGCTCCTTTAAATGGGACTTTTAACAATTGAATCTCGATAAAAATAAAATTTATATACATTCAGAAATCACGTGAATCTATTGCTTCTTGTTTTTTTTAATATAAAACATTAGGAAGTAAGTTAACTTGTGTTAGGATATGGTTTACAATAGTTCAGGCGGGGTCACGGAAGTAAGCAAACGCGTTCCCGTGGCCCCGCCATAATGCGTCAGAGGGCAGTCAGGTTTTA
>JAODUI010000019.1:689217-703069 GCA_027563995.1 Papilio gigon | reverse complement strand
TTTACTAATATTTCTTGGATCATTCCAACTAACTTGACTGCACCAGTTGGTATGTGACCAAATTAACATAAGTGCATGTTTGTACTTTAAAATACATAGAATGTCTGGAAATGTAAGAGAAGACTATATTTGGTTAAAATAATGATTTATTTGCTTAACTGATAGAGAAGCCGGATATTTAAGGACATGCTTTCCTCATTATTTCTTGTATTTTACTGGCCAGTAATAGTAACCTTTCATACCGCCTCAAAAAACTATAATCGTTATTTGATAAAAGAGTATGTTTAGATAATTGTTAATCGTTAGACAATTTATTAATTAATTAATTTTAAACACACATTTAAAATAGTGTTTTTGTTTTTTTTTTTAATGCGGTTAAATGAACTGAACACTGAAAACAAAATGTACAAAAGCTGAAAAGAATAAGGACAAATAAAAAAAATACGCATTTATACAAATAGGTAACGAATAAGGGAATTCTTAGCGCTTAAGTAACGTACGTAACTTTTGTAATCATTCAATACGTACATGGCAACACTTAACGAACCTTTTTATTGCTTGACGCGGCCAAGGCGCAGAATCATACGTATGTATACACAGAACAACTTATTTGACCCGGTAGCCACGAGTTACAGTAAATTGTTATAGCTCATTAGCGCCCAAATGTCAATTGTCACATTTCTAATTTACTTTTTATGTCTTTGTAGAGATATATTTTCTGCCAGAACTAACCGCGATAGGAGAGCCTCTCCGGCCCATATAAGATTGCCGCGCTATACTAAATTCCGAAGTGTCATATAATGTATTCGCATTACACTACACGCTATTCGTTACACATTACACTTTTAAATATCCGTATAACTTATTACACGGATACTCATTTCAATTCCCCTTGTGAGTAAACTTTGAAAACGAAATTTTGTGATACTGTCAGGCTAGTGTTAAACGTAATAATTTGCCATTGTTATTTAAAAAAATATAATTCCTTGCTTATTTGTTCTTGAGTTTGATTTTTTTAACGCAACAATTATCAAAAAAAAATCTCATTATTATATCAAAGGGTTACTTTTTGTTGCGATGTAAATTATCGCTGACAATGTAAGTCGGCTTATCAATAATTCTCAACGCTCGTAAAATTATACAGAGTGTCGACCATTACTGTTCATTCCATTCATATACGATGTACGTTGTGCAACGATAGTTGTGACCGTCGATAAATAAAAATAATATACATTCAATCTGTCAACAGCACATTACAACAAAATTACCACATAAATATAATTATTAAAAAAAATCAAAAATCCTAAAATAAACAATAAAAAAAATGACACAAATAACACTAATTAAACATAAGAAACAACATAGAAAAAATCCAAGTATGAAATTAAAAAAAAAAACAAGAAGAAACTATGTGTTGCAATCGCGAACAGATAGGGCCTTTGCTCAGCTGTTTGTTTATACCCCGGAGGACATAAATACTGGTTTTCAGCAAAAACCTTTACGTCCTCCGTACGTCAGCTGCAGCGATCGATAACATTTGACTAATAGCAGTGTTTAAACTTGAACCTGCCTAAATACACTTAGGCAAAAGCTCGTGATTTCAATCAGCCAGCGAATCTTTATATTACCGCATTCAGCTTATGAGATTAATACATCTCATTAACTTGATAATTTTTGCAACCTTTAAAACGAAAACTTGCATGCTATCGTTACCTAACGGTGCTCGAGGGCATGAATAAGCTTTTTGACGAAATCTACATACATACGCCTATTCATACATCTGAAATGCTGTTCGTTAGTCTCGCTAAAACTCGAGAACGGCTGAACGGATTTATCTTATCTTGGTCTTGGAATGTTCGTGGACGTCTAGGGAAGGTTTAAAAGGTGAGAAAATATGTGAAAACTCTCGAGAAAGCCTTAAAAGTAACCCTTTTCCATTTTCCATAAAAGCGTTTTTTTCCGAGGAGGAAATGTTTTTTTTTATTTAAATTTTAAAAATAATAAATTCAAAAATCTGTTATATTTATTGCCTTCAAGGCGAACCAGCTGAGGCCAACAACTACGGCTTCGAGAAGTTATAGTAGACGGTAAGTATTTTCATTTTCGTTTCACCCTTTTTTGCTGGAGTGGACGCCTCGGTTGGGGACCAGTGTTAGGCGTCATCCCTCCAGGTGCGGACGTCAGGAAGTCGTTTTATGCAGAAAGCAGAGGATCTCATACTGTGGAAGGCATTGGGAAAGGTCCATGTCCAACAGTGGGCAGACAATTATGATGATATTGATGATTTGTTTAACAAATCTATAATATTCATATGTTGAGTTCATTTATCGATGAAGATTACAAGCTATCTAACATCACGCTGTTACCAATAGAAGCGGGGCATAAATGAAAATAATATTTAAGAGATTGTATGTTATTTCATATTCCGAATTAGTTACTAGGATATAACTGGGTAAAGTATAATTTATCGTGTGCAAAACAAAGTAGTGGAACAAGCCGGCGTCAATGTTACCGTCCAAGTACGACGTGGTCTTCAAGAGTAGAGTGAATACACTTACTAAAGCGCGTAAACTGCGACCGCATTATTTGGCATCAGGTGGGATGTGGTCAAGCGTTAATTTAGTTTTTAAATACAAAAATCAGTGGCTATATTATAACATAGATTGCTCTCTCTCTCTCTCTCTCTCTCTCTTCCAGGATTAATTGTCCAACATGATGGTAGGGTTTTACTTCTCCGTCTTCTCCACTTCGCTGTATCGTCGACATCTTGGTCCTAGACTTGGCAGGCACCCATGTCTCTGAGCAGTACATAACATAGATTTATTTCGTGTTATAACCACAGTACAACTAGAAGTATGAAGTTTGTAAAGTTTAGAGAACATTCGGTTGTTGTTTGTTTTTGGCCGAGTTCTGTGAACGCAAGTCGGCCGCAGCGATAAGAGGTTCTTGCGGTATCGGTTATGTTTGTTTCTTGTATTCCAACAAACACGATTGTAATATATTCATTTAAAGGAAATACATAAAGGAAATAAAATATTTATAATTAGCTTTTAACCGACACTTGATAATAAAAAAAAAATTAGTAAACAGTCTCTGTGTTAAATTTTATTCAAATCCGTTTACGAATTTTCGATTTATCTATTAACATCCATACATCCCATTTCACTTTTACATCTACAATATTCGTAAGATAACTGTTTGATACACAACTGCTTTGATAACTCGACTCTAAAATACATTAATCAGACATTAATTAGCAATAAAAACTAAAACAATAATAGCAACATAAAATAAAAGGTATTCAATTTTTGCGTGTCGAATATCAATACAAACGTCTCAATCCTTAAACCTAGCTCGAAAGTATTTCTATCGATACCCTTTCCGCTCGACAGAGGGAGCTGTACAAATCTCATACGAATTTTGCCAATGCCAATACGAATTCTTGTCACAAATTTTCGTGCCAGCACACTGATCCGTTTACTCGATCTAACGAGGCGTGACGTGACGTCACCAGACGTATACGTAGAGGGAGTCGTAGGTGTAGCACTAGACGTAGCGTTTCTCGTAGGTCGAGTCGTAGACGTAAATTCTTAACACCGCAAAATACAGTACAGTTAACACGTCTACTAACAAAGCTATATCTCTTAATTAAAGGATGCCACATCTATATATATTTGTGAATAATAATTAATAGTACAGACCCCATCAATACCCTTCGTGGAGATAACATTTGGCACAGATTCGATCTATCAATAACGGATTAATTGATTTACAACGCGCCGATATCGACAATAATCTTAAATTCAACTTGACTGACGTATCATTGTTTATTATAATACATTACATACAAAATACATTATTGCAGGATGCATTCATCATCATCAGACTGCCCGCTACTGGACATAGGCCTTCCCCAATGCGATTCTTCGCACGCATTCAAGAACTTCCCGCCGTCCGCACTAAGTCATCGATACATCTGTAACAGAATTTTTCTATCTCATCTTCTGCTGGCAGGTTCATTAATTATAACTCATTTTCCGCTGACATGATTCATCATCGTCAGCTCATACGTCCTAACTGAGAGGCTCGGAGTGTACTCTACGCCATGGTCCCGGTTGTACCCCTAACGCACCGCAATTGTTTAAATGTTTTTTATTGTTTAAAAATGATCAGATGTTTGTTAATTTACTAATACTTCTTTTAACTAGTTCGCTGCGGCACCAGTACTTTCTGTCAGATAGAACAAGAAGTAAATTTTAAATTCAATCTCGCACTATGATGTTCTGAATAATTGAAAACTGTACTTTTGATTTGAATTATATTTTCTGCTTTTCTAATATATTTAATGCGATCGCTGCGACATCAAAGAGCCTACGATGGGCTCGAAACTAGTCGGTATTGACACCGATCTACACGTGATCTAAGCCGTTTTATAAATAGTACTATTTGAAGTTGTTTAAAAACAACATTAACCGCGTTTGTTTCGATTAATCAAGCATCTATACATCCAAACTTTCTCGTATTAGTAAGAAGACAGTTTTTTCATCATCATATCAGTCATACGTCGCCTAATGTAGGTCGTAGGCCTGCGCCAAAGATCGCCACGACAATCCTCGGCCGCCATCCAATATACTCACACGACCATTTTTTTATTTCTTCTGAATCTAACTGAACTACTGCTACTCTACTAAATTTCATTTGTCATCTTTATTATTTGACGTTAAAATAACATTTATTTTCCTATATTACTTTTTAGAATAATGCTGTGTCATGAGACATGACTTTTCTGTTTTCCATAGTAAAGCGATGCTATCGCTTGGCGTCGCGCCAGTGGAAACAGCTGCTTCGTCAAAGTATAAAATTAGTATAAAACAAGCAAAAGTGACGGTTTTACTTTTTTTATATATAAGACAACTGGCAGGGTCTAAATAGTCATCAACCCCCATAGACTGATATCTGTAATACTAGAAGAATCGTAGATGCATTGCCGCTTTGAGAGAGATGTACGCTCGCTTCTAGAAGGACACCAAGTCGTATTGGTTTGTAAATCCCGCTGAGGACAGACCATTCCACGCGGTAGTGCGCGGCAGGAAGTTGCGCGACAACTGGACTGTTGTGGAATGCCAGCCATGAAGATTGTATGGCTAGTGCTTGGCTGTCTATCGTGTGTTCCGATGACGGAACTAAATGGCAAGAATTGTTCCAAACTTCTTCGCAACATTGTAAATGCGGTTAAATTGATGAAGGAGTTCACGTCCCTCCGCCAGGCCAAGGGATCGATCCGGTACGATTAACTTGAACTAAAAATAGTCGTATTTCAAAGGAAAATTTACTTTTCTCAGTATACCTTTGTTACAGAATAACTGATCTCTTAAGATTAAGATAAAGAATGAATTGTTAAAAGAAAAAATGATGCCGTATTCTTCGAACGGCTTTAGTTATTTTAAGGCTATATAAGTATATAAATTTGTTGCCTTTAATACTTCTATTTTTATTTTATTAAATCGTTTCTTGAAAAATACTATTTAAGGTACGACGCCTGCTAATACGATTAGTTATTTGGTCGCAAAGTTATATGGAATCTAATTATTTTGAATAAAAAAACATTAGCAGTTTTTGATGACGCTATAGGCTTATGATATGGTTTACAAGAGTTGGTCGGAGATTCGAACTCTCGACCACTTGATCGTAAAATTGTAACCTTAACTATTAGGCTATTGGACAAAAACTTCATAAATCTGTTAAATTCTATGAAAAAAAATGGTACAAACATTACTCTTGTAATCGCTGGTGATAAAGGCATCTATTATTTCTCCTTTCAAAGTTTTGAATCGTTTGTCTTTGGGTATGTGCTACGTCGTAGCCATGTGCTACGTGGCTGTTGAATTAGATCTACGGCGTAGTATTAAGCTACGTTGTATGAAATAATTGTATTAATATTTGTGTGTTGAGGTTTTCAAAGGTTTTTAATGAAAAAAAAATATATAAAATTACTTCTTTTATTAATTACAAATGTAACAATATGTTAGCATAGTTTTCTATTCACTTTATATTTACAAGAAACGGTAGATTATTTTTTACAAAAAAAAAAAGATGATATTTTTAATAAAGCATTCACAATAAGAAATCAAACGATAACACAAAATATTAAAAACCAAATTTCTCCTAAAAGCAAAAAGTTTAAAACTACTTTAAGAAATAATATAATTTAAATGCATTACAATTTATTACGATTTCAACAGGAATAATAAAAACATCGCCATATTGCGGACAAAAATGGAACTAAAATCCTCGCGCATTACACGCAATGAAACCGATTGAATACAATAATGTTGGTTGGGTTATAAATAATTTTACAAAAAAATATTAAATTTGGTAACAAAATGGCACCGACATTTAGAGAGAATACAATGTTTTAATTTACATTTAAACAAGTAAAATAATTACTGATTGTATTTACCATATAATTTACATCACCACTTAATATTAAGCAGGATAGAGGTCAAGCACTAGCTTATTTTAAATAAAAAGGAAATATTAAAAAAAGAGTTGTTGCGTTGCGTTGTTGCGGACTGTATATTGATGGGTGATGATGATGAAAAACTGGTTTATGATGTATGATGTTAATGCGAAGATGATACAATATGATTATGCAAATGGATGACACGACGTAATGTGCGGGAGATGAGAAAGCAATGTCTGTCTGCGGTGCTGTGCGGCCCGCGGGGCGGCGGTTGCGGGCCTGTAGGTCCCGCCCGCACTGATCCCCGCCGGCGGCGCATTGTACGCAACAGAGACCTTGCATTCTGATACGTTTATTCAATTATTTTTCATTTAAAAATAATCACCTAGACCATGAAAAAAAACCATAAAAAACTCAGAAAAACCATTATATTTAAGGTCTATAGATATAGTCTAATTGACATGATTTATAAATAAGCTTCTACACTTCAATTTGCCATTTTTTTATAACAATAAAATACATAGCTTCAATCAAATAAACCAAAATAGTAAAAAAAACAAAATCAATTCAATTTCATACAAAAAAAACACTTTTTTTGTAGAAACTAAAAGAAAATCGATCATTAAATTCATTTGTAAACCTAAGAAAGCTAAAGTTAAAACTTACGTGTGTAACGGGCATTAGAAACCATTTCAATTTTCAATATACATTCTCATTTTCACTTCAATATACGAACTCAAAAAGATTCCGGCAGCAGTAGGATGGTGACTCGCGACGTGGACAAGCTGGCTTCGGTGGTGCACCGACTGGCGAAGACCGAGGACCGCCGTCTACAACCGCCTGCCGGACCACTTCACAATGGCTACCAGCCGCGCCTCGTTCAAAAAGAAACTGAAGTCGTGGCCTATCCAGAAAGCTCTGTACAGCGTTGATGAATTATTTATACAAAATTTCGACTTGATTATTTTGTTTAATCCCAATCAATTTAATTAAAATTATATGATTTCATTCTTTGACCGATTAACTACTGACATTGTTTCAAAATATCTTTTGTACTTGACTTTAAGATATTGACAATATGATTGTATATATGTGACGTGTAATTCGTATTACCAATAAAATTGTATTTGTATTTATACATATAAAAATTAAATAACTTTAATTAGTATTGTTATTTTATATTTTTATAAATAAAAAATATTCCCCAGAAATTTTTAGCAACGTAATATAGTAAATAATCTCTTAAACTTTTTAAAAGAAAACGCTCACATTGCTAAGCTTGACCTTAATACAACCTTTTCCGTGATGTAATACAAATTTTTAATCGCTTTAAAAACAATACACAATAAAAAGTATACAAATACAGGTGTTATTCTCCAAGTTTATAACTGTGTTTACAAGTAGAGTAACTTTTTACTAACAATTTATTTTTAAAAGTATTAAATAAACTTAGAAATAGGTAGCTTTAAAAACTTTTCAAACTTTACACTTAAAAGTTTATAAAAATCACGTAGTAAAAGTCCCTTATCTTTATTATAAAATGTCAATATTTTAAAACTTCATCACGTACTACACGTACAAAATGTCACCAGTGTTTTGTTATAATTATTAAAATATACAGTTACTAAAACATTTACATAAGTATTAGAAAAAAACATTTATTATCTATCTTATCACATGCCTAGATTTTAACGTTAAGTTACCTAGGTGTTTCAATATCTGCTTTAACTAAAATAGTTTTAGTCGTTTTCCTAGATGGCTCTTCGTCTATACCGGAGAAATAAACACTTCTATGAGGATGCACTTTGGTCTTCGATTCAACGGACGAACCTAAATTTCTTGGTAAAGTTTTCGATTTACTGCATTTAAAATCACTTTTCAAACAATATTCATATTTTGGTCCTTCGAGAAAATGTTGACTATAATAACCTTCGTAATCCTGAAAAGGACTACAGTAATCGTCTCTACACCCATAAGGTTGATAGGAGCCTTCAGGACATGTCCTAGGTTCCTTAGGGTGCGGCCAGCAATCTGGCGGGGTTGGGGCCCACGGTGCGGGCCCCAAATGTCAGCCTCAGCGAATCGGCTTGGAGACTATGATGACATCGGGGGCTGATCGAGTTGTCTCCGCACTTATGGGACGTCGGTCGGAGATTTTCTTAACTGCGAAGACAATAATAAGAAAGTTTATAAGGCAAGGTTCCACCGACGAAGATTCGTATTCGTACTGTATTAAAAAAAAACAAAACCAGCCATACTTTTTGGTACATCGTCAGTATAATTTCACGGGTACAATGGCTAATAAAATAGATTGGGGCAACATATTCAATTTCTCATTTCAATCAATTCCAGTTGCAAAAAATTAATGAAAATGAAATAATAACAAAATTAAAAACTTAGTGAATACCAAAAACAGTTATCAATTCATTGGATGATGGTACATTTTAATTTAAAAAAAAAACAGAAGCCTGTACAAATACGAGAGTGAATCAGACAGAATTCATAATTTCATGGATGTATCTAATCATATACTATACCAACCTAATAAATATACCATTATGTTTTAATACTATAAAAGAGCGATGGGGAAGGCCTTCGTTCAGCAGTCGACTACCTTAAGCTAATGATGATGATGATAAAAAAGTTAATCCTCATTAAGTCTCCCATTTTTGATGATGAAATCAATTCATACTGATTTTTTTTCATTTATTAATTTCACGATATTTTTTTATTGAAAAATATATATTTAGGAAATTGTGAAATCCTTCTGTCTAGCTGATCAGTTAACTTTTAGTACTTTTAGTGACAAGTTATTTAACTTAATCTCAACTTACGTTGCTTCGAATCCTGTTTCGGAGGCATTTGTTTTAGAAGTTCTATTGTTATGCGTGACGTGTTCGTTTGTGTCGGGGGAGACGAGGGCCGGACGATCGTGGCTCCTGAGTAGCCGAAGGTCGAGAAACCTCTGCTATTCGTTGTACCAGAACCTATATATAGATGAAATAGCAAAGCAACATTTAAAAAGATGAAGAGGGGACTAGAGTCTATGAATCGCAGATCATTGACAGCCACGGATATCCTAAATACTAGAAAAACCACAAATGTATTGCCTTTGAGAAAAAGATACAATCGCTTGTTTTTTTTTTACTACAATTTAAATGGAAAGGCAATTTAAACGGCAAATGGAAAAACCGTCATAGCCTACAGGACAATTTATCTCTGTTATCAATTTCAATAAATTTACTTCTTTGAGCTGTTCCGGAGTTAATTAGTAACCATCCATACATATCACAATCTAAAACTTCGTATTCATATTAGTGTAAGACGTACCATCCGAGCTCGGTGGAGCCTCCTGGAATAAACTTTCTCTCGTCTGACATCCAGACTCTTTCGTATCAGGCGCACCAACTGACACGTCTCTGATCTCTTTTCTCTCTTCGCTATCTCTTGTTCTACTTCTAATTGACTCTTCTTTTCTACTCAGATCACTTCTCCTCGATCTCCCGTTACGTTCTATATGAACATCTTCAGTTTGAATGGGAACGCTGCTGATGTCTTTACGCCAGATCTCCTCGTCCATATCCAAATGTGTCTCTTGTACGAAATCTGATTCAATGCTGCTTTGCTAAAATATCAAATAACAATTAAGCAACTAACATGAATTGAATGCATTTAAAAATCACAGTAACTTCTTTCTATTAATAGAAACTAAAGATTTGAAAATATTTTACAAGTCACTAGAGAAGGCCAAAGATGGAACGTATAAAGTATATCTTAACAAGTTCGCTGCGGAATCAATTTTTGCGTACTTTACTTCCCTCTAGTAGACTAAACGTTAGTACGATACGCGGTCCATTAGACCCCACCCTCTTTAACAAAGTTATACCCTTGGCACCAACGGGGAAGTACATGTTTCTTTGCCGCACCACAGGGAAGTTGCATTAGGGATAATTTAGACCTCGTTTGGCAGCGAACGTGTTTAGAAAGTTTTTATAATCTTGAAATATTGATCAGTGCCTTGTCAATAATTACCAAGATAGTAAACTTCTATTAATTTACTAACATTTCTTTTACCACACCAACTACACAATAACTTGTGCTAGGATATTGTTTACAATATTCGAATGGCGGGATTAGAATTCTTAACCACGTGGTCGGAAATCCCTACTTTTCACCATTAGGCTATTGACAATTCAATTTTGTTTGAAACGCCGATAGCTAATGATTTATTATGATTTTTCCTAAATGTTTCTTAATATTTTGTGTTGTAAATCTGTATAACGTATTTTTCTTATCCGTTTGACAATAAATGAATTATCTTTTAAATGTAAGTGAAACTTTCATATACCTTTCGTTGTGAATACTTCCGTTGTTTTTTATACATTTCATTCGTATGGTTCTCCCTTTCGAGACTCGCTCGCGGCTCGCTGTCTCGCTGCAAGCGTTTAGCGTCGAGTGTCAGTCGACTGCTGACCAGACTGTCCAGTCGGTCTTCACAAGATTGTCTTATATGTTCCTAAAAAGAAATAAAAATTGAAATACTGGTTTTGGAATAAATAATACAAACTGTTAGCACCACACTGTTAAAATAATAGATTGATTAAAAAAAAGTATAAAGAAACGAAACTCAGTCTACATGGCGCATTCTAACTTCTCAAAAAATTGAAATGCCAATGTCAAACGTTTGTTTTTTTTTAAATTAACTCTATTCTGGACATAAACATTGGTATAAGGACAGTAGTAGGTAGGACAGGACGGTAGTAGACGGAGAGATATGGTTGCAATACGACTAAGCCTGTTTTTTAAATAAAAAAAATATCCCTACACATAACAACAACCTTAGAACCTATTTAAACAGTTGGTAGTTATCGAGGTTGTAGGAGTCTATCCTATACAAGGGGTGAATCAACCGGGTGAATCAAAAGGGGTGAGGTCAACCACGCAGGCCGTCATCAAGATGTTTTCCTTCACCGTTTCACCAATTGTACTTACCTTAATTATTTTATGATCTTGATATAATTTTCTAACGCATTTAAATATGAACACGAAACTCATTCCTGACAATATCAATGAAAATATAACTAAAATCACTATTATATGTAATTTGCTGATCATTGACTCGGTCGTGTGCTGGAAAGGAAAAAAAACACGCTGTAAATATACTACGTAAGATTTACTAAATGTCGAACCCCTTGTACGACAGAGACAAATGTGTGTTTGGCAGTAAATTTACTGACTAACGAATATTGTTTAATATTTTGTTCACTCTATTCTCTGATATTACAAACGCCTTTTAATTTTTTTTTGTCATACATATACTAAGACAGATTGCTATTATTTAGTGGCAGGCGTCAGCAATCAATGTCAAAGAATTGATAAAAGAAATGGCGTTGTCTTGTCTATATCGATTAAAAAAACATTTTCATCTCAAGTTTCACTTGTTTATAAAGATGAAACAAAGATGATGGAATAGTACTTGTATTTTCTTTTACCTTACAGTTTTCCTCGTCCGCCTTCAATCTGCAGTGAGCGTAATCGTCGCACTCGAGGCCCGCGTTTATACACGTATTGTCGCCGCAATGAAATTCCGTCGCGCTGCATTTCTCTATGTGCGAAAGAGATAAAACACGAATATAGGTTACACTTTTTAGGTGTGTTGAATTTTCAATAATTTTAGTGCATGACAAATAAACAATTGAGGATTATCTGTTCAACTAAATTCGTTAATATTTTGCCCATTTATGGCCTCGTAATTCTGTAATAATCAGCAATCTATATTTGTCGAACAAAATATATGAACCCGTACAAAGCATACTTCATCCGTTGATTTGTTTCAATAATTTATTTATTTATCAGAACAGTAATAATAAATAGGAATAAATGTAAACGATAGTTACCATCTCTATTAGGATCTAAGCTTCTAAAGGCGGTGTACCGCGCGCTAAATTCCGAGTTCTTTCCAGAACTAGTCGCATACAAACGAACGTACATTATATTTCCTTTTTCATTTCCCTCTGTATCTTTCGTTGTTACAGGGTTGGCTATCGAACCACAATAATACGCCAATCTATAAACATTTAAATGTAAACATGAAAAAATGTAACTTACATTTAAAACATACTGCAAAATTGAATGTACATTTATTCCTAACCTGTATTTCTCCTCGGTTTTATGTCCAAAAACTTGAACCGCATTTTGTTCACATTCATTTGGTTTGTTAAGATTGTATCCGGTAAAATTAAGATATATCTAAAAAAATAAGGAAAAACGTTATTAAGAAAACTAAATGAAGAAATAAAAGTAAATGTAAAATAATATAATATTTAATGTATCAAAATAAAATGTAATGAAAGTAGATTAAATGTAACCTTAGTATTTTCTTCGGTTTCAATTCGCCACAGCACGTCCAACGGATGTCCCTCGCTGCCTCGTTTGCAATTGTCATCAATACTCGTCGTATTGACGTAACCTTCAGGACCCGTTAAGTTTTTAAAACAACTATCTGGTATTTTATCTTAAACATAAAACTTTATTGAACACATTCCCTCTACACCCTGTTAAACACGAATGGTGATTACAAAGAATTGATACAAAGATGTACTCACGACTGTTGCTTGGTGATTGTATAATTTCAACTGTTATATGAAAACCTTCATATTCAATTGTCCCGTCGGAGTGAAACTTCAGCCATGCAAAGGGTCCCGTTGTGGTGATTTGGGGTGGGAAATTCTCACCGCAAAACTTACCGAGACTATTGGAATATCCTTTCTCACCGTCTCGTATCTGAACGAACAATTCTTATATATTTTGGATAACTTTATTGTTTTCTTTAAATATTCAAATACAAAATATATTTATATATAGATATATATAAAAAATAAATTGAAATACGTCTAGCTTACTGCCTCATTTAGAATAATTCTTATTATGACGTATGCTGAACCTAAAGGTAAGCTTAAGCTCTCAACCTACAAAATTAGGACTGACAAGGCCATAGTGAATTGCACAGGCTGAAACATATCTTTGAATTTCGTCAACGATTTTCTTTTACCTTTTTAAAATAAATCGCATAATTGTAAAACAATTGGAAATCGATAATTGGAACACGGTGAGGATCAAACCTAGTCTTGTAGGACAAAGTACGCCATCACGGCTTTATATAGGACCTCCTTGGTAAATGTGACCTTACCTCTAAAAAGTCATAAGAACAGTCAGGATGGTCTTCTATATGGAAAATATCGACAAATGTTAATTTTATGACACTGCCTTCGGGACCTGAAACAAAAACATATACAGGGCAAAGACTAACTTTGTCATTTAAACTATTAAAACTTTCGTGAGACATTTCACTATACTACTTATAAAACGGCTTAACTCACGTGCAACTCG
>JAODUI010000019.1:671874-687979 GCA_027563995.1 Papilio gigon | reverse complement strand
GGTTTGAATGACATATATCCGTAACTTATATGAAACCTCACCTGTAACTCTCCGCAGTGCCCCGCCGGACTGTCAGGCACCACATTCTTAATGAATATCCCAAATATAGCCTTCTCAGTGCCATTGGCTGTGTTCTGATGTGATATTATATCCACCTGTTGAACAAAATTACAATTAAACTTGTGTCCTGCATTAATAGCATAGAAGCTTATAGTCTAATTATTAAGTGAACAGATTTCCGATCACATGGTCAAGAGTTCTAAATCCACCATTCGACTATCGTAAACCATATTCTAGCACAAGTCGAGAACTTAGTTGAAATAATGCAAGAAATATAAAAAAAATAACAAAAATCAGAAATTGACACTAAGGGTGTCACTCGTTGATCAAATAATGATTGTGTTTGAAGACTATACAATATACAAAATCTACATGTAGCAACTCTGAGTCATAGCTTACGAGACCATTAAAAGAATATGAGTATGGCAGTTAATAAATGCCTTCAAAATATTAACGATCTTCAACATAGTAATTTTCTATGTAATTCTTTTTTTACAAATATCTCTACTCTTATAAAATTCCTTGCATCAATAAATATAAAACTTTTAAATCCAATACATCTGATTCAAATAAATTACGTATTACTTCTAAATCTAAAATTAATCCGAAAATTATATTATCCCTTAGGAAATGAAAATTTACTTTGTAACAAATTAACGCCGGTAATAAATCCGGGTAACTTTCCGAATCAGTTATCGTACGGCTAACTTATCGACAAATAGGATATAGTATTGAATACGTAATATTGAGAGGCAGTTAAGAAAGAAGTACGCCCTGTTCTTGAAGGACTCTAAGCTAAAAAGAACAAAAACAACTGACTGTAGCCCTATGACATTTGGAAAAAGAGTCCAAAGCGAACGATATCTCAATTGAAATTGGTTCAGTCGTTTAGACTACAGGGGATCATAAAACAGTGAGTCAACGAATTAAAAGTGTGCCCTGTTTACCTTTCCACCAACGATGCTGACGCCGAGTGGGGCCCCAGGGCTCCGTTTGAGCGTGACAGAGCGCGGCGGGCCCCAGCGCTGAGCGCCCACTGTGTGCCGGTCGGGGGACACGGTCACCGTCATATTTGGACTCACGTGACTGTAGAATATAAGACAATTAGTTCTACTAGAGTAAAGAGTACTAGGAATTCTCCTAATATTAGTAGGAGTTAAAGTTACCTTGACTTCCCACGAGTTAAGTCCCGTAAACCGGACAAACACCAACGCATGTCCACAGTTGGACATTTATTGAAACGAATCGCACATATCGCTGCCTACCCACATATTCAAAATGAAACTCAATTTGAAAACACTAACTTTATCCAATCTACTCGTCCGACCATTCTTGCGTGAGGTACAATCAATAGAAAAACGCTTACGACATTTTTTGTTAGTAATTTTTTTTTCATCATCATCATCATCAGCTTATGTCATCCACTGCAGAATATAGGCCTCCCCCATTGGCCACGGATAAGTCGACGATGGGTAGGCAGGCCTCTGGTATGGACTAATGACTCGGTCAAAGTTGCGGAACGCATTTCACGAGTTAATTAAGTTATCAGAACGCTTGCATGTTACAACCTTCTTCCATTAATACAGAAAAACTGGTTCAAATCACATATTTCTTATTAAATTATTTCAAATACTCAAATATACATACCAAATTTTTAACTAACTAAGTGTATATTTTGTTTTTATAATGTGTCAAAAAAATGTTAAAACACTTTCGTGCGCGACATTACAGGATGCCTACAGTTCAATCACTTAGCAGAGCTCCACGGCCGGTCGAGCGCGTCGCATACATGCAGACATATATCACTTGTACAATCGCTGACATAAATGCTATTACTACAAACTGTTATCTCACAATAGACACAATTAATGTATTTTTTTGTTGTTTATTTTATCTAATAAAGATACAAAGTTATTCTGTTGTTATTGAAGTTTAAAAAAACTTGTGGACAGTATCAAAGTACTGTATGCAAACAGATTAATATAAAGAGTGGACATTTTAAATTCCATAAAGGCAACAACGAATTTTCACTGGTCTAAGTTGAAACGGCTCCACTCAAGTCGAATTAGTCCGTTATCGGCACCGATTAGTTTAGTCCTACTAGTCCTTATAGGTATATAAATTCTACGTAATTCTTGCCATAATTTGTTTTTATTACTTACTAGCTGACCCCGCGAACTCTGTTTCGCCTTAAAGGCATTAAATAAACAGACTTTAAAATTTATTAGGAAATACAAAAAAAAACATTTCCTCCTAGGAAAAAAAAACGTTTGTGTGGGAAATGGAAAAGGGCTATTTTAAGGCTTTCATGGGAGTTTTTCCAATTTTTCTCACCGTTCAAACCTTCCCTAGAACTCCACGAATATTACAAGACCAAGATAAGATAAATCCGTTCAGCCGTTCTCGAGTTTTAGCGAGACTAACGAACAGCATTTCATTTTTATATATAGAAAATAGATCAGTGCTAAGCTCTTAGATCCTAACTAGGCTTGTACCTGGTCATTGATAATAGAAAATTGCTTAATATATTCGTAGAAGACATAACGTCAATTTATATATATATTTCATGGAGACATTAGTTCAACAAGATCGTGGAAAAACAGACTGTTTTATATTTATCCGCATTAAATGAGAGCCGCTTTCGTTGGCGGCGGGCCAAGTGTCACTGAAATGTTTCTTATTAAAATTGGGTTACTCAGTTTACTTCTTGACCTTTTTTATACGGGCTATTAGAGGTAAAAAGAATGTAAGTACTAAAAAAAAGTTGATTCATTATGTACTAATTTTCTTTAAATAATCATCGTCATCAACCTGCCCTTATCCGCACGTAATGATATCACAGTATATACACCATACATCTCTGTCAGCTAATATGAACTCACACACTTTTAATGCCTATCTTTCACACAATCCATCCACACCTTCGGTCTTTCTCTACCTTTATAGCCATCTATCTCATCACCTTCTTGTTTATCTGCTCATCATCTCTTCGCAATTAATTCTTCATTAATTTTAAGTATTGATTTTCATTAAATATGTTTAAAGTGATTGTAAAACTGAAGACGGTATCTATAATTCATGTTAAAACTGTAGTGTAAAGCAAAGGCGTGTAGCTTTAGAATGAAATCTGAAAGAAGGAATTCTGAACTATTAAATAATCAACCTTAGTACCTGTATTTATTTTATGAATAAAAATTATGTTTCTAAGCGCCAATAGCCTAAAATTTAAGGATACGGACTACCGATCTAGGGGTCGAGGGTTCGAATCCCGCCATTCGACTATTGTCATAGACCATATCCTAATACAACGTATAAAGTCAAAAACTGTTACACCTGTTTTAAAAAATCTAATACAAAGAAAACAGTTGTGGTTTGAAGCGCCAATGGACTAATAGTTGACGGTAGGGATTATCAATTTAACAGTCCTGGGGATCCCGCGATCCGACCATTGTAAACAATGTATTAATACAAGCATTTTTATCAATCAAGCAAGAAATCTATTGATATTTAAAAACTATGATTTCCAAGTTACCATTTTGTCTAAAAAAAAAATATCTAATTCTTTATCTTTTTTTATAAATCTTTATAATATAAACATAACGTAATCTTTTGTGAGATTGAATGTATGATTGCCTCTACATACTTGATTACTTAAGATTTCTTCACAGTAATTCGGAAATTGTGTGAATTGGCGCAAGCGAGTAATGAAAATACCAATTCAAATTCACTCATAGGAAATGAGATTTTAATTGATTTTTAGTATATGTCGTATAGAACGGCGGTGGCGCAGTCGTTGGTTGCTTGATCGGACTGGACCGTACTCGACATTGTCCAGGTTAGATCCCCGCCATATGTGTTTTTCGATTTTTGAATGTCATATAAAAGTTATCCGACGTTCTAAAGATGAAGTGATTACTTTCTTGTTTATGTGATAATCATGTTTGCGCATAATAATATATCATATGTATTATACAGAGGACTCTAACACTCAATGTCACAAAGGTCAAGGTCAATTGATTTTGAATTCAAATTTGCTTCGGGCTTTTAGAAACGAGAAGGAAATTATTTATGTCAATAAATGAATTACGATGCTCCTAACAACAAGGGTTATGGTAAATATAAAATTAACGCTGTTTAGTTGAAATGGGTTCAAGAGGTTTGTTAACCTACTTCTGACTTCGCTCAAGACTTATAAGCGGTTCTATTGTTTCAAGTCTTCACAATGCAGCAATTAACTTTTTAACTGGACATTTTGGGTTTGAATAAACTAATCGTTTTGTAGTAATCCAAGAAAAAAAAAATCTGGTAATTACTTTTTGTTTAAATGATTTATAATAAGAGAAGAATATGCAACGAATATTCTAGAATGAAGATCACGGTTGGAGACTAAAAGCTTTGGGCGTCCTTTCAGTTGGACCGACGACTTAGTGTAGCCGGGAAGTCGTTGGATGCGGAAGGAGGATTGCTTACTGTGGAAGGCATCGGGCAAGGCCTATGTCCAGTAGTAGGCAGTCAGAAGACAGACGATGATGTCGCAACAAGTGCGGATTAGTAAAGTAACATCCTGTATACTTACCGAGGAACAGAGAAAGCACAAGAAGTGCCGGCGATGTCATTGACCTGCCGGCCTAGAGGCCCCTTCGCCGGCATTCGTAGTGGCCACACCATTAGACATGCAACTAACACATATCAACACTTTACTGGTATCACTTCGTCAGTCAAACTTCACTTGGATTTTTTATAGTGAAATGCCATTTGGTTAACAATGCACTTTCTCGAACTTCAGACCTTGTTGGCATTAATGTTGAATTTCTTGATTTATAATTCTGTAACAAAAGAGAAGAATAATTAATGAATAGAAATACTAATTGTCCTTTCTGCAGTATAACTTGAGTTACAAATGCTATCCTTCTCATTTTCCCTCGATTAAAAAGAGAAAACGACAGTGTTCCATATATATTGAAACATATCTGATCTTGATAAAAATGTCAAGGTAACTTCAATTTATAACTAAATTTTAGAATAATTTTATCCAAACTTTTTGAATGGCAAAAAGTAGTTTATAGAAACAAAACAAAAACGTTTCAAGTTATTCCACTTCTTACACCTAATGTTTATTTTAAATGAAGCTTAAATTTACATTCAAATTTAGAACGAATAACTGTCATTCATCTTCAAAGTATAAAAGGTTCAGTTAAATATAAAAGAATTTAAAACGAGCGGAGACATCAATGGTAATGGTGTAGATGGCACAGCGCCAGAACTTGACATTGCATCGATTACAAACTCAGTGTCGTCATGCTCACTGCTTTTAAATACTGTGTTCAAAACAAGGAATGCTTTGATAAGCTTTTCTAGTTGCCTTTGATTTGATAGAGCTTTTATTCTGATTAGTTTGTTTCCTAATACCCCTAGCGTATCTAGGTACAGACTAGGTAGAGGTAGGTTACAAGAAGGTAGTAAACGAACGAGTAACCTGAAATCATTACCAAAGATATTTAGTACAATGAGCATTCTGTTTAACTGCAGCTGCTGTTCGAAAGATGCCCACAACTGATGCAACACCGAGACCACAAGCTGGTTTAATGACTGTGTTCGTCGTTTTTCCCACATTTAAAAAATCTATGTATTTATTATTATAGTTATTTCAGTACAAAGCAAACAGTGTAAGACCACTATAGAACATCATCATCAGCTCACTATACGTCCCAACTAAGAGGTTGTAATCCTACCCTATTATTAGGGGTGACTAGGCCATAGTCAACCACGCTAGCCCAGCGACTTCACACATATTTTGGAATTTCTTTGCTGATATGTGCAGGTTGCATCATGATGTTTTTCTTCACAGTAAGAACGTCAAATAATGTAAATATAAAATGTTAAAATCGTAAAACACATTAGTACATTGCGGGGATCGAACCTGAACTATGTCGAGTATTGTCCGGTCCGGTAAGGGCTTAAAAACTGCGCCTCCAAGGCTAACTAGGTATTAGTATATTCCAGACGTCAAAGATATTTTGTCTGTAACGTGTATACGGAGATTGTCCGGCGTGTTCAATCTAAATTCATTGAATGGCGTCGCTCCTCGGTTCGCAGATTTTGTAGAGCATGGTTTGCATATATTCAAGCGGATGAAGCATCGTTTCAACGTGATCTCTTTTATAAATTCAAGTACACCTGTACATTTATCGACGTAATTTTTTGTATTGACGAAACATTACTATAATTTTCACGATATATTATGTGCGTTATACAAAAAAAATAGGTTAATAATTCTATCTAGTTATAACAGTATTAAATTATTTTAACATTATAATATCATCATTTGTTATTCTCGACTCCGTCATTATAAAATGAAATATGAATCAATAGTCAACCCCACATTCTAGGTGGGAATCTTTTCAGTGTTACCAAACTTCTCTTATATATATTTTCAATGGTTCTAATACGTGCGTTGTTAGAGACATAATTAATTAAGAAATGTCCTAACATTACAGCATATTTTTTAACCGTCAGTTTGTCATTTGTCAAGAAACGAAGAGTACGTTGGCTTCATGCCCGCTCTCGATAATTCTTTCATACATAAATACGAGTCTAATAAAATATAAACAGTTTTGTAAAGAATTGTATACGTAAGTTATGAAGGTATTTTATACATATTTCATATGAGGCTAAGCTGTTACCAATTTAAGACTTTATTCACGTCTAAATATTCAATATTACACAACCACACATTCATGATTAATCAAATAAAAATATAAAGTAAATGATTGTGTATGTTTTTATATGTATTGTATATTTATTATAATGAACCAAAAAAAAACATGAAAATTACAAACCACATTAGTTAAACCAAAAGTCATTCTAAAATTGACAATGATTTCATTACATTTAAAATCATTCACAAAAAAAAAAATAATTTAAAAGCAACAAAAACACTTTTCAATGTTGTACAAACTGTCAGTATAAAAAATAACAACAATTTAACAAATAAATAGCCTCAGTGAGCGCGGCGCGGCGGGCGGCGCGGCGGGCGGCGGGCGGCGGCGTGCTCAGTTCATGCGATGTGTTTCCGTTGAATTGATAAGTTTCATTTATTATTTCGCACGGTGGGTGCATGGATGCATATTTTACTTTAAACTCTCCCTTGTTTGATATCAATTGAAACATTTCAACGCATTCATTTTTCACTTTTACACAAACTGAAAAAAACGTGACAATATTGTATGCTGTCTTTCAATAGTGTTTTCAAGGTCTAGTTGAATATTGGTTGGTTTCTGTCATCATCATCAACCTGCCCTTTTACCCGTCGGTAAAATATATACTCCATACATCGCTTCATATCTGAACTCACACACTTTTTACGCGTATCTTTCAAACAAACTATCCACACCTTCTTGGTTGACTTCTGTCTTTATAAATAAAAACCGAATTTTATAATTCAGCCCTGTGATTAAAAATAGTCCGTAGATTTTGGTTACGGTAGATCTTGATAACAGCAAATGTTTCTGAATAATAAAATAAAATAGCTTTACTCGAGGGTAGAAATAATCACAGACATTAATCACAAAAGCGATCCTTAAAATAAAAGGAAAATATAAACAAATCATTTCGAGGAAATCCTCAAACGTTAATTCAAACACGATTGTTTGAATTGCTATTAATATTTTCTTATCGTTGCCCCGATTTGAAATCGACAGTTTAAGAGAATGAATGATAGATGGAGCTGTGAGGGCGAATTTTGGGGAGATTTCCATCATTAATCGTAGAACCGTAATGTTGATGTCAGAGACATGCATTGGAACGAATGGGTTAAGAATTGATGACGATCGATTTGATGATTTCTGTAGGCAATTCTAATTCCTTTAGTTTATGTGTTTGATGTTTTGTTTTATTTGTGTTCTGTACCTTATGTGTTTATGTGTTTTATTTACGGTACGCAAAATCGGCGCTGATGCGAGCAGCCGCGACTGACGGTTGAATATAAACCCTGGGGTTTATTTTTTTTTCCATCAACCGTTCAAATTGTTATTTTCTGTACTGTATGTTTGATCAATAAATAAATAATAAATAAAAAAAAAATATTGTAATATTCGGGATAAACGAGAACATTAAACAGTACATAAATCAATTTAATATTCATTTAGTTCAATATTTTTGTCTTTTTTTTTACTTTATTTTGATTTTATATTTTAATCTTTAAATCATACTGCTGATAGTCTTGCTTTAAAAGACATTATTATAGCTTCTGTTCCTTCAAAGAAAAATCTGTATTTTTTTATTTAGTCTAAAGCAATTCTGTTTCAAATACACCACTTAAGTGATCGTCCTTTAGACATTTGTAAGTCTACAGCTTTCCTCGTGACTTACGTTCGTTTGCAAATTCCTTTTACAGTCACTTGTCTGAATTGACGAAGCCAGTCTTGCATAAGTTAATATTCTTTACATCGTTTATGTAATAATTCTAACATTATGATTTATTTGCAATGCTTAAAATATTAATAAAGTACTGTAAATATAAACAATAAATAAAATTTAAAAAAAAATCTTTATTGTTTTGTTAAATTTTGTCCAAAGAATTATAAGTGGATGAAAATTCCATTTTAGAAAGACTAGGACATTGTTTACTTTCGTATTCCAATTGAATTATCATATATCTATAATATATACATGAACCAAACACCTTGCTCCTTACCCTACGGAGGGTCGACACAGTATGTACTACTCTTCCATACATCTCCGTCAGCTCATATCTGAACTCACACACTTCCTACGCATATCCTGTTTCACGCAATCTATCCACACCTTTTTCGGTTGACCTTTACCTTTATAGCCATCAACATTCAATCCTTCTTGCTTATGTGCTCATCATCTCTTGTCCATACCACGCTAATCTTTTGCTTCTCAATTTCTCCACCAGTGGCGCTACTGTCAAACTTCCCCTAATACACTCATTTCTTATTTTATCCTTCATTTCTCCTTTTGAAGGACAATGAAGTATTCATTTCACATTCTTTCATAAAGCTAATTTTAAGCAAAGTTATAAGAAAAACTTTCATTGTTAATTAATAGATCGCAATTAGTTTACTCAATTCATTGTTTTTCAATACATTTTATTTATAGTTTCTAATTTAAAATGCCCATTAACCGACTACCGACCTTTTTCTATAAATATTGTTACGTGATGTATGTACATACAAACTTTATCCTAATTACACGTAACTATCCAAATAGCCATACGCCAAAGCATCGTGAACAAAGTCTATTAGCAGTCAGGATTACAGGGGAATCCCCCGCTCTAATCTACTTTAGCTAGATACACTTAATAAAGCTTGAGCGAAGCGGTAACTGAAACTATAATGAAGGTGTACTTTGTGCTTAGGCCGCGTTTGTGAACGCTTTTTATTGGACATGCGCATATTAACAAGTCTAATGCTCATTCCCAGGCGTATTAGAAGTTAGATGTTTCAAAAATACTTTCGATACAAAAAAAAAACAATTTTATCTCTACTTTATTTGACGAGCAAACTTTGTACATCCTTTTAAAAAATGACAACTGATTTTCGTCGAATTCATTTCCGGTGTAGCCGAGGTACCGCATAAAAGATATGGAAACGGTTGCTTTTTGACTATTATAAAAATTAGATGCTCCAGTATGACGCTCTTGTATTCCTGCCGCGTGTAGTGACACGACCTCTCTTGCAGATGTTATTATAATTATAGTGCAGTAGAGTACAGTATAGGTGAAACTCTAATCTACCGTACTAGTACAAACAATAGATTAATGAACGTGAAAAACATCGTTAAAATTAATATGGAATAGTCTGTAATGATTTTTTAAAATAAATAAGTTGATGCCACATTTCTTTGTCGTTGGTAATAAAAAGAGATCACTGACGCCCATGGTCATCCCCAGCACTTGTGCAATGGGATGCATTACTGACCTTTACGTTTATAAAATATCCACTAATCGACTGTTTAAATAATAATTTATTGCATTTGAGTACGGAAGGATTTTATAGATAAGTTGAAAAAAAAACTTTGGTACATCGTGGGAATTGTATCTGGACGATGTCGAGTACAATCCGGTCGAGCGCTTAACGACTGCGCCACCTAGACTCTGACGATATGTTACTTTACGACATTGTTTCAGAAGTATTTGAGAATTGTTAGGAGACGTTAAAATTTAGTTTAAGGACAGTGCTAACTATAAAACAGTTTATTATTCCAAGTGCCCGGTCTGTCTAGACGGGCACGTCAGCTGTTGGCCACGTGCCCGATTCCAATAGCTCTTTTATTTTTAAAATATCTGATAGGAAAAGGAAATTTTTCACACCTAAAAGTACTGTAATGAAACAATTTATAATTTGTGTATTTTCATTGCTTTTTTTTTAATTCACAGTTAAAGAATGTTATCTTTTTTTTACGAGTGTACAAATCGGAGACGAGACGACGCGGTGAGATCGATACTTAGATATCGGCTATAGTACAACTAGAAAAACCACAGATTACATTATTTACTTCTTGTTTACAATCATCATCATCATCATCAACCCTGCTTGCCCACCGTTAGACATAGGCCTTTCCCAGTGCCTTCCACAGCATGCGGTCCTCCAACAACTTCCTGCCCGCACCAAATCATCGGTCAACTTGGAGGGACGACGCACCACACTTCTTGACCCAACCGTGGCCTCCACTCCAACAGTTTTTTACCCCACCTGGTGTCGCGACCTCGACAGATGTGACCGGCCCATTGTCACTGCAGCCAATTTACAATATCATAAAAATATTTGTTACTGTATCATCATCATCAGCCACATGTCGCTCACTGATCGGAGTCTTCCCCCAAAGATTGCCACGACGATCCCCGCCCTCATCCAGGATACCCTTAACTATTTATGTTAGAAATATTCCTATCCCAATACATCCAACGCACCCAGGGGACGTAGTACAAACGCTGCCAAATATTTTTAGAGTGAACGAGTCTGTGTAAAGATAATCAATATGCCCTAAGCTAAATCCGAAGGGCCGTAACTTGCAGTGTAACGGACTCAGGGGGCCTCTTAACTTATATTTGATGGAGATAAAGTAAAGTATGCAACTTATAATTCTTTTCCTTGGTCTTAACAAAGCGACTAGACTGATCCGGTAGTTCGGTAGTTCCGTCAGTAAAGTAGGCATAGGTAAAATTACATAAAAGAAAAATCATGACAAGCTACAGTACGAGGACCTTGTGATAATGCTACTTTACAATTTACACTGCTTTTAAACATTTTAAAAGTACACAATGTTTTGTGTACTTTTAAAAGAATTGTAAATGTCATCATCAGCTCACTATACATCCCCACTGAGGGGCTCGGAGTCTACCCTATTATTAGGGGTGACTAGGCCATAGTCAACCACGCTGGCCCAGTACGGGTTGACTTCACACATATCTTTGAATTTCTTCGCATTACGATGATTTCCTTCACTGTAAGAGCGTCGATTAATGTACTTATGTAATTGTATGTAATTGTGAATTTAAGTTGTGTAAAAATGTGTGAAGTATAAATCTTAGTCTGTCTTATTTACCTATTGGAATTTATAAATTTATTAATATCTACACAATGAAAATCTCGAAATATATTTTCATGTAAAAATGTCAGTTATTGTTGTTAGAGAGCGTCGAAATCGTCGTGTCATTGGAGTCGGTGCATTGCAATATTCGAATGCGTGAATAGAAAATATTACACACTTCTGTTCTCTGTTTGAAATACAAAATATAAGAATATTTTGTTAAATGATTTATTTTAGCCTGAAACTCTGACAACAACGTTTTGATAATTGACTCGTATTTTTTGTATCATTCCAAACTAAGCTTGTGCTTGGATATAGTTTATTTTATTCGAATATAGATTTGAACCTTGGACGATCGGAAATCTGTACCCTTAACTATTAGGCTATTGGCGCATCTGTATTTATAATCTAAATTTAAGATATATTCATTTTTCTGTATCCATTGGCTTCCGAACTGTCAGAATTAACGATAACAGTTTTACAAAAACATTTTATATTTTGTTGGAATATTGTGAAAAGGCGTTATTTTTAAATATTACACGCGCTGCGCTCGACGGCTTCCCAATACTGATATTGACCTCAATAGAAATGAACGAGCTCGCTTTATACGCTCTCTAGGACTTTGTCTGATACTAGCGAAAGCCCTAGTTACCTAGTTACACCTGGATTTGTAACTGACGAAAAGCCTAAGGGATTAAGCATTTATATAACGTATTTATATTTCATTTTTATGCTAATATATTATGATGGCATAATACGGGTTGCATACTTTAGTTGCAGTTTTATTCATTTTTTGATAATTATTAGTAGTTTGTAAAAATATGAAATGTAAAAAAAAATGAAAATCGAATTTAGGATACATTGTGCAACATACTCTAAGATTAGCTTGTATTTTATGCAGAAGGATACGGGATGTCAAGATTTACTAAAGCTCGGTTGACTAAAGGTAAAAGCTTTCGATGAAGCCCGTCATAAAAAAATTGTTGACTCGTTTTACCCTGTAGGCCGTTGACTGGTGACCAAGCTTATTTGGTAACCTGTGTGACGGACCATCAGAACAGCACCACAGACCACAGATACATAATATATTACAATATTTAATTTTGTAAATTGTAACAATTCTATTGAAGTTTACATTACAGTGTGAGTGTGTAAGTTTGTGGGAGTGTGTGTAAAGGGGCGTTTAGTACAGCTGATCACAATACTGAGAACTCTAGTGTAAAACACATAGGCAGCGTGAGTTAATTACACGTAGGAATGTACTAATTCCGTCATCTCGTAAAAGGAATATATGTACATGTTCCTTAGACGTAACTTGGCAACATAGTGTGTGACCTTACTCGCTGTGTCCGGCCTCGTCTCACTTGGCGCGCGAGACGGCCGGTCAAGGCGCATTCGGATTTCTTGTGTCACGCGCGCTCTCAATCATGGACTTATATAAATAAATATGACACCTTCCTTTAATGAAAAAACAACTGACTGTACTCCAGTAGCCGATCTGCAGTCATGGACGTTGTAGGCTCTAGACCTATTTACGTACTTTGAGTTATAACTTGTTACCATCAGCGAGTTTTTTGTCGATTGACCGACTCTAATACCTAACCGCCCTAGGCCAAGACGTCCTCGGCCTATGCCAAATGCACCACTGCTGTAGTTTAATGACGCTCTGGGTAAAATACGATGAAAATTATATCTCCATATCCTTTTCGTTGACACCGGAATAAAACATACACGTGAAGACAGTCCTATGTCACGTCGACTAAAAACTTCGTTTTCATTTACTATTTATTAAAAAAAAATATACTTAAAATAAGACGTAATTATTTTAAACGTTACTATGTAAATTTACATTACTTTTTTAAATTCACATCTTCAAAGTACGTACGCGGCTGACAGGCAAAATTTAGTCTAATTAGGGTTTATAAAACCTGTGCTCCGTCCACCGTCACGTGAGTATAAGGACAAGGGTATGATAATAAATATCAAACCAAAAGCAAATTGTTGATAACTTCCTTTAACGAAGCCGGTAACTGTCGGCGTCAGATGTTAAAATTCATTACAACTCGTTCCTTCGAAAAGTTCGTACATCCTGAAAGATAAAAGGAAAATCTTTAATAGAATTTAACATCATGTTTTTCACTTTAATACAATTCAGTCAAAGTTGATATTTTATAATTTCCGCATACCTGACTTGAAGACTTTTAAATTTACTTTAAAAAAAACATTTTTTTTAAAGCGTCTTGAAGCGCCAATAGGCTAATGGTTAAGGACTAAGACTAGCGATCTAGCGGTCGTGGGTTCGAATTCCGTCATTCGACTATTGTCGTGGACAGTTCTAACACAAGCTTTTTGAAGCTTACCAAGAAAGGTCACAAGAAATATTAGTAAGTTAACAAAAATCTACTAACATTTAAAAATAAAAAGACTAAAAAGTCTTAAGTAAAAACTCAGTGTGATTTTGTACAATAACACTCTTGGTAAAATATTATTTTAGATCGCTTTGTGCGCGGACATAATCTCAATATCTAGTAACATGTATTAGGTTAAATGAACATAATATGTGGAAAATATTAAATATTCACATTCGTAGTATATATGACGCGTTTTTTGAGTACAATAGAAAAGGCCCTGCTCCTTGAAACCTTTTTATATTCGAACGAAGAAAGCATTCAATTAACATCACCCTTCACAAATAGCTTCGAACTATAGTCCCTTTACATCTCATAATTCAGTAAGTGCTCTTAGATTATTTGTAAAACTGCTAAATTATTATTTACCATATTTTTCTCTATATTTTTTTATAGATTTCAATGTAGTTTCAATTATTTAGGCAAATACATCTGTATATCTAGTATTGCATATGTACATGGGCATTTTCTCTTAAAAAAAAACACACACAAACATATATTTTCATTAATCCCAAAAATGTAATGACATCTTGTTAATTTGTTTACCTTATACCACTCCAACTGAGCTGTAGAGTTGTGCTATGTAACGATAATAGTGAAATGTTGATTCGAATACACGACCGCGCGATCAGAAATCATTACTATTAACCATTAGGATATTGCTTTCAATGTTCATCAACCTGCCCTTTTCGTAGTGACGTCACAGTTTGTACTCCATACATCTATCCTCCGTCATATCTGAATTCACAGTACATACCCAGGTTCAGTCATTATCTACTTTTAAGCTTGTAATGTTTTTTAGCTGATTAATACAACAAGCGAGCATATCTCTTTCTAAAAGGCAACGTATCTGCTCCTCTAGTGTTGCGGATGTCTAGGCGTCGATCTCGCCACTGATTTCTCTTTTAAAAAAAACGTACGTAAATAAATACATTGATTTCTTTTCCGCAAAGACCATAAAGTAACACTTCAAATCGATACCAAACCTTTTCATATTCTATCGTCAAGAAAGCTTTTTAGTAAAGCTATTCTTCCGCAATAAAAGAGGCGGACTGCTGCACGCCGGTAAACTTTTTGAATATCCCCTTTCTCCCACTATTATTTACGTTACAAACTTTTCACCGAGAATGTTACTTTTTACGCGTTTCCTTCGACGCAAACAATGCTACACTGTTTTATTTACTCCAAGTTTTCAATACTTTATTCCCACAACTATTTTTTATTAAATAATACAAAGATAAGCGATGAAGGTGTGGATGGATAGTATGAGAGATATGCGTAAGAAGTGTATGAGTTCAGATATGAGCTGACAGAGATGTATGTATGAGTATTACGTAATAAACGCATGTTCTGTATGGAAGTGGCAGGTTGATGATGATTTTATTCATGTGAAACTAAATATGAAAGCGCTAGTTACGTGTGTCTTCGGTGTCTAGTATAAAACCTATCGAAGGCTCTATAGGTTGAGTGAAACCGGTATTATTTAAGTCGCTGTCCGTCTTAATGTTAATAAGTTTCTATTTAAGATTTTTTTTCTAAAATGTGCAGACGAAGATGTTTTTTTCAACGTACGAATGTTGGTTTCGTCATATAACAAATCTAAAAACAATTGGTACATGATATACCGAAACTAGGACTTGTAGGTTACAAATGCTCAACCCCTGAGCCACGAACGTTTTTACATATTAATATATTGATATTATAACCTCTTTGATAAATATTTTTAAACGAATGATACCTTCCAAACGTCTGGTATATTATTTAAGATGTAGTAATTCTAAAAAAAATATCTCAGTCAACATCAAAAGATATTTGCGGCGTCAAATATTTTCTCGCGATACGTTATTTACTTTATTTCCCCTTTATATATATATAGAATTATAATTTTCGACATCTCTTGGTATTACGATGGACTGAAAAAAAAACCTTTGGTAGCTTTTTAATATTTAGCAAGGATAAACTTTTATAATCACATCATATCTGTTTTTACATACATACCTAAGTCATTTAAACTATTAAAACTTTCGTGAGACATTTCACTATACTACTTATAAAACGGCTTAACTCACGTGCAACTCGGT
>JAODUI010000019.1:647575-661153 GCA_027563995.1 Papilio gigon | reverse complement strand
TCGAACCCACAACCTCTAGATCGGTAGTCCGTACCTTTAACCATTAGGCTATTGCCATTTTATCTTTTAAAGAAGAGTGAACGGGATAGCTATATGTTGGAGTCGTGTTACCAGTTAATTTCAAACGGGAAATATGTACTAATAAAACGGCTTAAGTCACGTGTAGCAGTGTCGGTACCGACTAGTTTCGAGCCCGTCGGGGGCTCTTTTTCAGGGTGAGTGGGATTGGTACTATAACGCGTTCGCGGCCCGTCGCTCGCTGCGCGCCTGCGCTCGCAGAGCGTGTCGCAAGAAGCCGGGGGGCGCGGGGGGTGCTGGTGACGTCGACGAGTTCGATGTTGAAGCGTTGGTGGTATCGTAATGATGTAGATACGAAACGTTTAACGAACTGTAGCTTTTAAGGTGGAACACCGCGAACAGTACCTCTTTCTCTGTGCAACGCATCTATGGTTCCTTTAGTACTGCCGATATCTGTGCATCGATGATCACATTGTAATCCAGTCGTTTACCCCATTCTCTTAAAAAAAAAAACTCTGCTGATTGTTTAATACACAATCTACAGTAAGCAAGGTAAGAGACAATTCACCTCACCTTCGGAGTGAACGAAGTTACAACCTGCATTAAACATTCGCCGAGAGAATGACAGAATTTAACATGCAAATTTAACTGCGGCCGTAAACGAGAGAGGTTTTAAAAACACTCTGTGTACTCGAATACTAATTCGAAATTTAAACTTTGACCCCAACGATACAGGGTGGGTTATTTCGTACAAGGGAACAAACTATTTCATTAAGTTTACGTAAAAATCTATCTTTTTAACTGTTGCTATATTGTTTTTAGAGAACGTGATCAAAATACCTTTTACATACTTGTATTAAAAATGGCAATTTTAATAAACTATTTTCGCATCATCATCTACCCACTGCCTTCCTTAGACCTACTCCAATGCTTTCAACAGTATCACCATCATCATCAACCTTTGTTTACCCATTGCTGGATATAAGCCTTCAATGCCTTCCACAGTATCAGTTCAGTGCCTTCCTTCTTCCGCGTCCAACGACTTCCTGCCATCCGCACTCGTCGATCAACACTTAGGCTACTAATTAAAAAAACTGAAAACTTTTTGTACCACGCTACCGGAGTCACGTGCGAAAGCTACCTGTGTAAATCGAATAAGTCCATTCCCTACTTCTTAACAAGTTATATCGAAAAGTAACTGCGTGCCAACTTTAAAACCAATCCCATACCGACAAAAGTTTTCTCGTTTAACTTAAAAGGTAAAACCTGGGTATTGCTTAGTTTTAGTCATAAAAAAAGAATATTCTGCCTTATTACGTGACATCTCGGTGTTACGTCGGTTAAATTAAAGTAAATTTTCATTTCAAATCGATGTATTTTTTCCCTGATATATAGAATACAAAGACCCTTAGGGGAGACTTGAACATTAATGCACTGTTTATAAGAACGGCTTAACTCACGTGTAAATTGGTGTCAGTGCTAACCAGCGAGCAACGGGCCGCGAACGCTCTATAATACCAATCCCACTTACCCTGTAAAAGAGCCCCCGATGGGCGCGAAATTAATCGGTATCGACACCGATCTACACGTGAGTTAAGCCGTTCTTATAACTAGTATAGTAAAATGTCTCACGAAAGTTTTAATACTTTAAACAGAATGTTACTATATTAGTATAGGCTATTTTATAACATTAAGTACGATAGATAGTTATTTCAATCTAGTTAAAAAATGATAGAATATTGATGGGAAGGTTTTATAAAACCAAATTCTACATACATTGAAATGTCAGCCATCAATTCCCGCGCGGAACATAGAAGAATGTCCTTAAGAGGTCAACGAACCCTGTATACACAACGCTTGCGAACTAAAAGATTTTTTTTTGCAACGAGTAAATATAGGAGCACCCTTCAATGTAATAGGAAACTTCCGTACAGGAACTAGGTTACACTGCATTTTGCTAACTTGTATATTTATCCCTTTTCTTGTGAAGAAACGATGAAAAAGGGAATTTGGATTTGGCATATGAGAAATTCATGAGCTTAATAATCAAATTTCAATTTATGACGTTCAGATGTAGTCCAAACTCAAGCTCGTCTTGGACCGGATATCATAGAATCATCATCATCATCAGCTCATTATACATCCACCGAGAGTCCTACCCTATTATGAGGGGTGACTAGGCCACTCCACACTGACCAATTGCGAGTTGGTTGACTTTATATATATGTTTAAATTTCTACGCAGAGGTCTGAAGGCATCACAATGATTTCCTTCACTGTAAGAACGTCGGATAACGTACATATGAAATTCGAAAATCTAAAAACACGTAGGTGGAATGCGCGGATCGAACCTGGACAATGTCGAGTATGATCCGGTCTGGTGAAGCGCTTAACAACTGCGCCACCAACGCTCACTCGTTGAATCAAGACTACCTAATTGGTTATTTGAAAAAATGGGCGGAGTTTATTTCGTTGCAAGGCAATTCTTCTATAAGTAAAACACCGCGGCTGAATTTAGTACGAACGTCATTCCGAATACTCTGATCTTATCTATTAAATTAAGCCGGTATTTATTAATTCAATTTTTCATTTCCTAAATTAGCATAATTAAAATATAAATTGTAATAACTAATTATTCATCGACCAAGCGAAACTATTTTGTTATGTATTGTGCAACGACGCCTATTGAACGTATGGAAAATACCGGCGTTTGTTAAAAAAAAACATTCACACGAACGATTTAATTATTTACACAGTTTCTTTTATTATTCGTTTATAAAGTAACATATGGTATCATCATCATCATTATCAGCCTAGTGTAGTCCACTGCTGGACGTAGGCCTGCCCCATCGATTGCCACGATAACGATAATATATGGTATGCCTACCTTTAATCAATTAAAACTATCAACCTGTTCATCCCCTCCCCTGTAAACTCCATTTGAAGCAAAATTCGACTTCTTGCTCGCACTCCTCAGAGTATGTGAAATTACTTGATGTCCGTCTTCTGCATTCTGTTTCAAAATCCCAAGGAGAGTAAAGTGTAGTGTGCATGTTAAAACAATTTATAAATTGTTACTTTGTTTATTTAATTGAATACAAATTAATTTTCTAAGCAATTTTAAAATACAGTGTTGTGTTTTGTTCATAATGTATAATTATTAATTCGTGTTGATCGTTTTGTATTAATGATTGTATAATGTTGGCGGGCAATTAATTAATCAGATGTTACGTCAATTCTGTTCGTTTCACACGTAGCGTAAGTTGAATGAACACCAGTTCGCTATTTAACTTACACGCAAAATTTTATAATGAAATCGCAACAAGAAGCTAAGACATTGAGAAAGGCGTATACCCAACTGTGAGCATATTAAGGCTGCTGATGAAATGACAACACTAATTAGACACAAACAAAGCCTCCAGACGGCTTGTTTATCATATCTTTCGTGCGCCGAATTTTTTAACTTTTAAATAGTTCTTTGTCTAAAAAAATATCACTTGTTACTATTCAAATACATGTAAATCATATATCGATGTTTAACATATTAACTTTGTTGCTAACATATCAAAAAAACTAAGCCGCTAGTGTGAACGGGGTCCTTACCTCTCTAGTACTGATATTATATTGATTTCACCCGGATTATGCAAAAACGTTGATTTTTTTAGAAACCTGTGTTAAAATCATTAAATTTTAACAGCAACACAACATACACTTTATTATACAGTCTACAATTGAAGGGAACACTTGTCTTTTCATTTCATTCTTCAAAATGGATAGAATAGAATTTAGTGTTAATAAGAAGAAATATTCTGGTAAGTACCATGCTTGTAAGGACTGTTCAAGTATTACGGAGGCACTATAGGGGACGGGGGGTCCTTGCTTTGCTTATTTTTGATGACATGGTGAGGAGGGTAAATAATTGTAATAAATCTGCTTACGTTATACTTGAACGGCCCCTGATGACATTTTTCTCTGCTAATTTTGTTCCATGTCCTTTCTCTGTCTAATATATCTTCTTTGTCATCTCTTGCCATTTACTTGCCTTTTCCTAAGAGCATCAGTGGCGCAGTTAAGCGCTTGACCGGACCGGACCGTACTCGACATTGTCCAGGTTCGATCCCAGCCATGTACAGGAAGGAAAAATCATTGTGATGCAACCTCCATAAATCTGCGTTGAAATTCGAAGATACGTCGACCACCCCGCACTGGGCTTATTTTTGACTATGGCCTGATCACCCCTCATAATAGGGTAGGCTCCTGGGGACGTATAGTGAGCTGATGATGATGATAATGATGCCTTACATTTCTTTACTTCTGATTTAATTTAACTCACATCACCTGTATCTTGACGTCATATTTTTGTCTTAATTCTAGTGGGCTGTGAGGTTGACTCTGATGTGACGATAAATGACTACGTCCGCAGAGAGCTAAACTTAACCGGAACCAAGTATATGTGCCAACAGGGGACCTGCGGCGCTTGTATTGTCAACGTTGCTACCAAGGATGTCTATGGGCACAAACGAAAATTCTCTGTCAACTCGGTAAGAAGACGCCAACAGTTCCTATATATCTTAATTAAGGACCACGCAGACCAATAGCCTGACGTCAAGATAACGGACTACCGACCTGGTGGTCGTGGGTTCGAATCCCACAATTCAACTTCGATATCCTAAAACAAACTTTTGTAAGTTTACCAAGAATGGTTAGAGAAAATATTTGTAAGTCTACTAAAATTAAAAAAAGGACTTCTAATGTAACAGTTAACCTTAACTTCGAATCATCTTGTTTTGATAATGTCAAAGTTAGATTGATTCAAGATAAAAACGCAAAACTTACTACATCCATAGGATCTGGTAATCCATCACACTTGGGTACCTCAGTCCGGTACTCCCCTTTCATGTTAAGCAATCTCACAAATTATTTCAGTGCTTGGTATCTATCACGCAATGCGAGGGATGGGATATAACAACTATAGAAGGTGTCGGCGACAGACAGAATTATCACCCCATACAGAAAACTCTGGCGAAGTACAATGGCACACAATGCGGTTACTGTAGTCCTGCGTGGGTAATGAGCATGTATAGGTATTTGAACATTCTTTTGTTAATTAAGAAAAGAAAGATCAGATTGATTGTAGGAAAATATGAAAACCAACACTACGCTGATCGATTTCGTTCAGTCGTGTCAGCATGTGGTCACATAACCACATAAATTATGCGCACGAAATAAAGATAAGAAAAAAACGGATTAAACATAACAAAATTCAATACTATAAAAACACAACAACAAAGAAAAATTAAAACCGATGTGTGGAAAAAGGAGCCAGCTCAGCATATGCAAGGACGTGCTGGCACTGGTTTTCAGCTGGTTCCTTTTGGACGCACCTAAAAGCTTATATAAAGACAAAAAAAAACGAATTAAGGCATAATTTCTTTTTTTTAAGCAAAAAATTGTGATTTACCTTTGAAATTCATCATCCATTCTCGAAATCCGTGTGAAATTTGACTACAAAATTATTTCTTACAGTTTACTTGAGGAAAATAATTACAATGTAACTGAATATCAAATAGAAGATTCATTTGGTAGTAATACGTGCAGATGTACAGGATACAGACCGATACTCGACGCTTTTAAAAGCTTCGCCTGCGACATACCTCAACCAAAGCTCCCTGACATCGAGGACTTGAACATTTGCAGTAAGAAAGACAAATGTGAACTGTCACTCGATAACAACTGGTGTTTGTTGAACAAAGATAACATTGTTCCTAAGAATAAGAGGATAGTTTTAAAGGATGGCAGAATTTGGTACAGAGTTAATGAAATACGGGACATATTTGAAGTGTTTCGAACTGAAGGAACAAACTCCTATATGCTAGTAAACGGTAACACTGGACGAGGTAAGTGGCGACCGATAGTAATTTACGATTTAAAAAAAAAAAACAAAATAGTCAACGATAAATTGATTGTTATAGGAGCGGTGCCTATTTTCGCGTTTCCAAAAATCTTAATAGATATAAGACCGGTTGAAGAATTAAAGACCTATTTCATGGACCAAAACTTAGTGGTCGGTGCGGGAACGGCTTTGACAGATTTGATGGAACTATTCAAGCACGTGGCGGAGAAAAATGAAAACTTTCATTATTTACAGAAGTTATATGATCATTTAAACTTAGTCGCACACATACCAGTGAGAAATGTAAGCTATTTAATAAAACTTATCAAAAATGAACAGAACCTATTAGTCTTATACAATAATTTGTACTAAAACCATCATTAAATTCCAGATAGGTTCGATTGCTGGCAATTTGATGCTCAAACACAGAGATTTGACATTTGCATCTGACGTGTTTTTGTTATTTGAATCTGTAGGCGCCACACTGACAATTGGTAAGATGAAATAAGGTACTGCTGATTAAAGAATGGCACTACTAAAATAAATCGAAATAGTAAAAGTTTTTGACACTTAATTAATTCCAAACTGTCCTTTAAGTCCTTTCTTTTATTTAGTTTTTAAAGTACAATTAAATGTGTATGAGACCAATGAAAATTGAACAGTAACTTTTAATTTTCGTTCTACAGTTTCTTCGTCGTCATTAAACGAAGTAACACCGGAGACATTTCTTAAAATGGATATGACTGGTAAATTAATAACCCAGATTAAAATACCGCCGCTGTCTAAGAATTGTGAATTTGTTTCTTTTAAGGTACGTAATTTTTTGTTTTATTTAACCATCATCATAATCATCATCAACCTGCCCTTTAACAGAGGGTCGGCACAGTACGTACATACTCTTGCATACATCTCTGTCAGCCGTCAGATCTGAACTCACACGCTTCTTACGCATATTCTTCACACAATCCATTCAAAAATTCCAAATTCAAAAATTTTGAAGCTAAAACTAAAGCTTCTAAATTTTTCTGTAACTGCACTACTTTCAAACTGCCAATAATTTTTGTATGCTATAATATTTAATGCATAACGTGTCGAGACAAAAAATCGTAGTTAGTTTAAATTAATTCTGGTCTAGATTTCTTTTGTAAAACAAAGGGTAATTATTAAATATATGATTATTGAATTTTACTAATTTATAGATAATGCCTCGATCTCAAAACGCTCACGCTCAAGTACACGCAGCCTATCTTTACGAATTAGACGTCCATCACGAGACAGTGCTATCAGCGAGAATAGTGTACGGAGGTCTCTCTGCTAAGTTTATTCATGCAGTACAGACTGAGAAATGTTTGATTGGGAAGAAGTTATTTACAAATGAAACACTGCAACTAGCGCTTGGCGTTCTAGAAGGGGAAATCGTTGTTCAAGAGATCCGTGGATTTTTGTCACCGGAATATAGAAAGAAGTGTGCTTTAGGTCTGTTTTATAAGGTGAGGAGTTCTTCTAATTTTTATTGATATCGGCTTTTCTGGTGAGAAGATATTGATTCAAAATTCTTTATTCCAGGGATTAATTACATTGATTCCTGAAAACAGATTAGAGCCTCGGTACAGATCTGGGAGAAGAGATTTAAGAAAGACTAGACCTCTGTCCTCAGGGAGGCAAGTGTATAACACAAACCCAACTCTTTGGCCGTTGAACGAACCGATGCCTAAATTAGAAGCTCTTATACAATGTGCAGGTGAATCTAAATACGTGAATGATTCTCCGTCGCTACCGGGCGAAGTGTACTGTGCGTTTGTTCCTTCTGAAATCAGTGTTGGAGAAATTGAAAGTATTGACCCGTCTATTGCACTCGTAAGTACAGCATATGTTTTTAAAATTATGATATATCCAAATATAGTAAGCTAAGAAAGTCCAGGACACACTCTTAAAACGTGCTCGTCCAGATCAAGGGTTCCCAAGCAGTGGGGTGCGGGGACCAAAATATAGTTTAAATTTACTGGCCAGTTATCTCTTGCTCGCAATGCAATAGTTGTGAAGGTGGTTTGAAGGGCCGCTAGAGACTACCTTTACAGTGGTCCCTACCAACTAGAATAATACAAAAATGGTCCCAGACTGAAACATAGGGAATCCCTAGTCTAGATAGATACAAGCTGTGACATCATGTAATATTTCTTGACCCAAATCATGAAGTATAAATAATACTGTTTTTAAGTTTAAGGATTTTAAAATTTGGTGAGTAATAAAACAAATAAAGGAGAAATTTAGTCATAAACCTTGAAGGTGTAATTTCCTCTAATTTATTGTTAATACAGCAGCAGTGGACGACCTTAGCCTGTTTATGATGATGATGATTAATGTTTAAAATTATACACACAGCCCTATAATTAGTTATTGGTTATAACTCCCGGCAAACTTCTTGAACAAAAAGCGGCGTAGTGGGGGAAAGTTCGCGCACATACACCTCTGGTGCGGGAGCAAGCGTCGGCTGATAAACCGATATCCACACGCGCTTCACCAAAGAGACCTAAAAATCGATTACCTCGCAACTACATGCATTGTTCAAGATGTTTGCCAGCTGCTGCACCAACGTTACCCGTGTTTTTTTTAGAAACTGTCTGGCGTTATAGCATTCCTATCAGCCAAGGACATCCCCGGATCAAATAACTATATACCTTTTAACCTTGAAGCAGCATTCATTGCAGAAGAAATACTCAGCGAACGCTATGTTAAATATTACAATCAACCAATAGGTATCATCGTAGCCGAAACAGATAAGATAGCTAACAGGGCTGCTTTGTTAGTCAAAGCGAGGTATAAGAATGTTAAAGAACGACCCGTTCTTACATTAGATGATGCATTAGAAAGAGAACCAGAACGTGCCACGATTTTTATAGCCTACCCCGCCAGGGACAGAGGTCTAATTGTGCAAAGAGTTATAAAAGGATTCAATAATATATTTGCACAATATCACTACCATATGGAAACTCAATCGACCGTCACAAGGCCCAGTGAGGATGGCATTGATGTTGTCACTTCAACACAATGGCCCGATCTATTACACGTCGCTATCGCACAAACGTTAAATATTGAACAAAGCAGGTAATCATTTTTTTAAAAAAATCTTTTACCAATTACTAAAGCCTCAAAGTGTTCTCCATGGAAGTGAAAATATATAAATTGTAGTACGTACCTACCAGATGTTTTATTAATTAGTAATTGCCTATGCAAGTCCAACAGTGGACTGATCAATTCCTGATGCCTATATGATGATAGAAATCTCAGTGGAAAATTTCCAACATGTAAACCTTGTTCATTGGTAGATTTGGCTGGTGGTTATATTAGTGATACAGTTTTTCAGAAATGGTGGTATAGACATGTTATGGGAAGAGATGATGAGCATATAAACAAGGAGGTAGTAAGTCGGTCTCCCAAAGAAAAGTAATAATTGCTGTTTGGGAGATCGAGTCATCATCAATTAGGTTGATTAATGAACTATCAATGTTATATTTCAGAGTCAACGTGACAGTACCACGTCTGGGGGGTTCGTACGGTGCTAAGATATCCCGCAACGGAATGATCGCATGTGCCTGCGCGATTGTTACCTACTTGACCAACCGGTCTTGCCGCTTCGCCATGACCATGCAGGCCAATACACGAATTGTCGGAAAACGTAATCCTTGTAGGGTGGATTATGAGGTAATTTGTCGTACATTTTTAAAACTACAATTTTCTAAATTAGAATTTACTTCAAGTTTGGAAATATAGACTTTATAATGGAAGTGCCAATAGCATAATGGTTACGTATACTGACTACCCGTGTAGCGATCGTGGGTTGAAATCCAACCATTCAATTATTATCGTGAACCATATACTACCACAAGTTTTTTCAAGTTTACCAAAATTGGTTACAAGTAATATTATTGAATTAACCAAAAAATACTTGTATTTATAAAAATAATTATTAAGATGTTTATTAAGGGTAAAAATTTGTGTAAATCTTGTAGCCTCAAAAAAAAACCTGATCTGAATAAATCAATTTATACAAACTTCAAACGTTTTAACTTTCAGCGTTTTATTTATTGAATCTTACGAAAGTTTTTAAGCCAAAAATCAAATTTCAGGTCGGAGTTAACGATACTGGGGAAGTACAATATTTGGAATATCATCATTATACAGACAATGGTTATATTGTTGGCGACCTTGTTATATTGTTCAGTGTGTCGTCGGTGAAGAACTGCTATGATAACAGAAGATGGTCTTATAAATTATTTAACGCAACAACAGACACTGCTTCTAACACATACGCTAGAGCTCCAGGTATTGCATTGGAGTGGTGCATCGATTTTATCAGCCTGTGGCTTATGACAATTTCTTTAATAGAAAACCAATGACATCAATAATCAAAAAGCGCTTTTTTTCGCTTAGCACATATATGTTTTATTATCCAATTCTAAGAAGATATTAAGACTGAATGTAATTGGATATAAAAGTAGAAGAAGATCGAAGGGTTGTATAGATTGCGTGAAAGAAGATGCACGTAAGTGTGTGAGTTTAGATATGAGCCGACGGATATAGGGTAAAGGGCAGGTTGATGATGATTGTAGGTACTGCAGTATGACGTTATTGATTTATTATTCAATTTTTATAGGTGAACTTGAAGCTATAGCAATGACTGAGCATATAATGGAACGTATATCTTACGAACTGGACAGGGATCCTTTAGAAGTGCGTTTGAATAATTTGAATCCACAGTACACGGAGTTAGCTGAAATCGTTGCGATGTTAGTTGAGGAGAGTGAATATTATAAAAGGAAGGAGGAAGTTAAGGCTTTCAATAAATTGAATCGTTGGAAGAAACGGGGACTTCGTGTTGCTTTGATGAGTTGGCCTGCATCAACAGTAATGGACTATCACATTGTTCTGACTGTATACCAAGGTGATGGGTCTATAGTTGTAAGACATGGGGGTATAGATATGGGTCAGGGTACTAATACTAGAGTCGCACAAACTGTTGCGTATGTACTTAAATTACCACTACACAAAGTGAAGATTAAACGTGCAGAAGTTTCAGTAATACCTAATAACTTTACCACCGGCGGGAGTCGAACAACTCACGCTATATGTTTTGGTGCTACCAAATGTTGTCAAATATTACTAGATAGATTATCTGTAATAAGAGATACACTGAATAACCCTACATGGGAAGTGCTGATAAAAGCGGCGTACTTGGCGGGTATAAATCTGCAAACAAGTTACAGAGTTACACCGAATGATGAAGAAATTTTTAGAGTACCAGGAGCAGTCGTCGTCGAGGCGGAACTTGATATTTTAACAGGAGAACATGACATATTAAGAGCGGACATTATAGAAGATGTTGGTTTTTGTATTAATCCAGAACTCGATATTGGACAGGTAAAAATTTTAGTCAATCCGATGAACAATTACATATCTTAAAAGACATTAGAAGAAATTAAACTCTTGTCTTCGGATTTGGATAGGAAAGAACTTTTATTGTTAAATTTTATAATGACAAAATATTTCTTTCCATATCAGATCGAAGGAGCATTCATAATGGGGACTGGTTACTGGACCTGTGAAGATTTGATTTATGACAAAAAGACCGGAGAGCTGCTCACAGACCGCGCCTGGAACTACCATGTACCACTCGTTAAAGACATACCCATTGACTTCAGAGTCAAACTGCGTCCTAACGCGTTCAATCCAGTTGGAGTCTTTGGAGCTAGAAGTAAGAGGGTTACAATTATGCTTTGGTTTGCTTTCCAGCAATGGTTAGACATTTGTTTGAAGCTGATGATGATGATGATGTTAGATAAATTCCTGTGGTTCCTCTAGTATTGCAGGTGTCCATGGGCGTCGATGATCTGCTTTAGAGATATCTTACTAAGCTGTTAATTTTCCAGCCACAACTGAACCGCCGATGTGTTTAGCCGTGAGCGTGGCGTTCGCTTTAAGAGCTGCCATCGTCGCATCCCGAGAAGATACCGGATATCCGAGAACTGAATGGTTCCAAGTTGGTAAGGATCTAACAAAACTTCCTAAGAAAGATATCGAAATGAATATTTTAATTATAACAAAAGAGAAAACGACTACATGAATTCGCCAAAATAGCGAAGAGATACATGCGCATTTGTAGATGAGAACCATAACTGATAGAGGAGGAAACGTATAGAATGAGTATATTTCTTCTTCCTACGCATGCCCTTCTCTGCCAAATACACTTCTCTTTCCCTTCTTTATAATAAAAGGATTAAAAGAACTCAGTCAGTAAACGAAATAAGTCATACATACACTTGACGGCCATCTTCTCTGTAGTCGTGGTAATAGGCCGGTTGAGGGAGCCACTGTAGAGATATATTGGGTTAATGTAATTTCCTTTCATTTAAGAAACTTTTAAGGTTTTAGTACCGAGTAAGTTTTATCAAAAAATATAAAAAGTTTCATATCATTTTTAAATTAATGTTATACTACTTATAAAACGACTTAACTCACGTGTAAGTCGATCTCGGTACCGACTAGTTTCGAGCCCATCGGGGGCTCTTCTTCAGGTTGAAACTAGTCGGTACCGACACCGATTTACACGTGAGTTAAGCCGTTTTATAAGTAGTATAATGGAATGTCTCAAGAAAGTTTTTAATAATTAAAATTAATGTTTATCATATTTCAATCTTGTCTTGCATAATTTATTGGTGATTTCTTTTCCAGATGGACCGTACACTCTGGAGACGAACGTTTTGAAAGCTGATGTTAACTTGAAAGAGTTTTTATTTAATTGATACAGTTAATTATAAATTATATTCACGACTAAAAATACATAAAATATATGTACACAAGTTGTTAGTTACTAACAATAATACTATTTAATACTGTATTTATGTAACATGAAGCGCCGAAAGCCTAACGGTTAAGGATGCGGACTACCGATCTAGAGGTTGTGGGTCCGAAACCCGCCATTCGACTACTGTGGACTATCCTAACACAAGTTTTGTCGAGTTTTTTTAGAAGAGAAGGGGCAAACGGGATCATAAAGGTGATCAATGTGTACACATGCGCAATGCTAGAAGAATGTTGCCAGTCTTTAAGAAACGGTTCGCTTGAAAGACCTTGAATATTTGGATTGACTACTATTTAGTATGTCCCGTTCTTACGAAATTTTCTTTTAATTCGACGCGGACGATGTCTCGAAAGTTACATCGAATAAAATTGGTCAGTAAAAGGCAACGAAAGTGACACGAAATACGATTACAGATATCTTCGCTTTGACGTTCCCTTAAAAGTAAACGGTCTACATTTTATAGATAAAATAAAACGAATAAAGTCTTATACCAAAATCATTTTAGTTAAAAGGAAATTTATAACATTTAAAGAAATGGCGAATTGGTAATAGACATAAATATAATTCATTATTTACTTATAAAAATAGTAATATTATGTCTTATTAACAATATCGGAAATTACCAATTATTATTTTTTTTTTTTATATCATTTTTAAACTAACGCTTGACCACGATCCCACCCGATGCCGAGTGATGATGTCGTCGAAATATGGTACGTGATAATTTAGTAAGTGCCTTCACTCTTCTCTTGAAGGCCCCCAAATCGTACTTGGACTATTATTATTCCATCACTATAGTTACTCCGTTA
>JAODUI010000019.1:602427-634272 GCA_027563995.1 Papilio gigon | reverse complement strand
ACATAAACGCATATAAAATTACCTTTAACCGGTGTGACCGCGCCGAACAACCGCCGGTCGAACTCTGGAGGTAATTTCACACTCATCTCCTCCAGCTCGGCCTCGCCGTACGGGAACTGGAGACCTGTTCGGCGAATTCTATCATTATTAGTTCGGAATCTCACCACCGCCTTCAGCGCCAAAATGGCGACATTTAGACATAACATACGAATTCCATCATAGCCTGTCCCTTGGATAAATGTCAGTGTTGGAAACTTATGTCATTATAACAGGTATTCTTACCCAATGCACTGGGCCCGGAGTACCTGCGGCCGCGGAGCGCCGCCAGCTCGTCCTCCGCCCAGTCAGCGAGGTGGTTCACCGCCAGCGAGTATCCGCGACGAGCACGGTTGTTGGAGTGGATATACCTGAAAGCAGAGTACATTTTTTTTTTATTATTTATTAAAAGCGCCAATAGCCTAATGGTTAAGGGTAAGGATTTCCGACCACGTGATCCAGAGGTCGAATCCCGCCATTTGACTATTGTAAACTATAATCACAAGTTACAGCTTAATTGGAGTGGTAAATTTATTAGCATATTAACAAAACGCTATATTTTTTTTATAAAAAAACTGTACTTTTAACCCACTTTTTAAAAAAAACAAATGACTAGATCAAAAAAAAATCTTACCTGAGATTTTGTCTGAATATATTAAGACGTTTTGCGTGTTCTATCTCGCCGGCGTACTGCTTCTTGTGTTTCAACTTAAATCTAGAAAAATAATATTATTAGACATTAACAATCGCTTCATCATCAGTGTCTGTCCACCCGTTGCTGGACACACGCCTGCTTCAACACCTTCCAGTATACGGTCATACATCTTCCATATTTATAGTTAAAAAAAAATACTTTAACAAAGAAACTAAATAAATTGTTCTAAAATTCCTAATATTAGTTAAAAAAAATATATGAAAAATTTTGCTTTCAATTTTTTTTTCAATAGACTATTAGTTCTCTTTCCACCTACCTACTCTATGTCTGTCAATGTCAAAGATTATAAAACAAGATAGTGTTACCACTTGTCAGTGTCACCTGTCAAACTCGCTGTCGACGTGCGCGTTGTGCACGGGATGCACGAACTCCTTCATCGGGTTGAACGTGGCGTAGTGCCGGGACCCGGGGCCCGGGAACGACGTGCACTGCATGTCTGGAAATGCCAATTAAAATAAATTTACATTTGAATTACACAAAAAAATACTAAATTACCATTTACCCTTTTCCCTACGCAGTCACGTCACAGTATGTACTCCATACATAGGTCAGCCGTCACATCTGAACTCATACACTTTTTGCGCATATCTTTCACACAATCCATCCACACCTGTCTTCCTCTACCTTAGTAGCCATCCGTAAATTAATACAACCATACATATACCCTAGATGGAATGTTTCCTGTATTGGAAATTTAATCAAAAGTTTATATACCATTTTACATTATAAATGACAACACTGAGGGAATTCAGCTTTAGTCGCCATAATATTTACAATAAATACCAATCCATAGACAATATTGTCAGCCAGTGACATGAGCATAATTATTTTACATTAAATTCAATTATATCTAACAATATCACTCTCATTGTCTTTGAAAAAAAACAGACTGCATGCTTTGTATCTGCACTCACTGTGATCGACGTCAAAGACGGAAGGGTCAATATCCTCGACATCGTAGTCTCTATAGTCCAGGTAGTAGTGGTCGTAGTGGGAGCCCAGCAGGGAATTGAAGCCTTTCATTTCGTATCTGTAACAAACACCAATATCAACAATCAGGCTCCTCCACAGCGTTCTGCTTCACGAATAACAACATAATTAATAGAGACAAAACCCCGCCCCCTTTTTTACAAACCACCAATCAGGTAGCAGTGAGCACGATGGGATGATAGTAAAAAAACAATTAACCTCTTACTGACTGACTTTACGTATACACAATTAAAATCTGCCTTCTGTTGGTTATCATTTATATACATATTATAATAAAATGTGTAATTCGTATAGTTTAAGATATTTTAACTTTTAATTTGTTCGTTCCGTCATATAACGATAGATGGCGCTTTCAAATAAAAATAACAAGAGTTGGCACGCGGGGTACAAGAATTCTAATACTATCTACGTGCCAACTACCGTGTACGTATTACCTGACTGGAATGGGCACGGGGTCACCTCGCAGACTCTTCTTGTATTTTACCCACATCGTGTATTTATTAACTTTATCGCCTATAGTCTGTACCATGCGCCATTTTGACGTGTCCGCGTCCTGCATCGTTTCTGTACCTGAAGACATTAAAAAAATACTTGCCAAACATTACTTATATTAAAGCGAAGTGCCAATAGCCTAATAGTTAAGGGTACTGATTTTAGATTAACGTGGTCGAGACTTCCAATCCCGCCATTCGACTATTGTAATTCACATCATAGCACAAGTTATAGATTAATTTCTTTTATGCGAGAAGGGGACAAACGAGCCGCGGGATGACAAGAGCGATCACCGACGCCCTGACACCTGCAATACTAGAGGAACCACAGATGCGGTGCCGGCCTTTGAGATAGATTTACGCTCCTTCTTGAAGGACCCTAAGTCGTATAGGTTTGGATATACCGCGGAGGACAGACAATTCCACAATACATAAGTAAATTAACAGAAATCTACTAAAATGTTATTTAAAATATATATAAATATTATAATGTAGATTGAAATACAACTACTTTAGCGTATATTAAACGACTTTGAGTGCGGATGTAAATTAAATAATCAAAGTTCCTTACCAACAAACTTGAAGTCAGTCATGTCAGGAAGTACTGACTGTATGCCGACATTCTGGTCTTCGGTTCCATTCACCTGGAGGCAGGTGTCTTTGTTTAACTCCTTCTCCGTGGTCACAGGGGCTACCTGGAAGAATATACTAGCTATGAACAAGTGGCACAGTGGTTAATCACTATACTCTACGGATCCATGTTCGATCTCCGACATTTATAATATCGAGGCTATAAATAAAAAACGTAATAACCTATGAATATGCAAATTTTTTATTTTTTTATTGCTTTTAAACCTTACCTTAATAGAAGTACCATATTTGGGGTAGACAGAGGCAGACAGCTGATATGTTTTAACCATAGTTCCATAATAATCAATACGGGATTTACCATTTTTTCCATCGTACCTGCAAACAAGGTTTATAAATGGATTTAATAACCAACAACCCAACTGCCAAGTTACATCAGCCTTTATCCGCCCACTGCTGGACATCGAACTACCATAGTATACGGTCCACATTTCGAATCCTCGATATTTCATTATTTATAATTTTATTTAATAAACAAAAAAACTAATACAAAAACAATTTTTTCCAATCAATTTTCAAATAAATAGAAAAATTGATTGAGTAACAATCTTTAGTTTTTTTTCTTTTTTTATAAACAGCTAACTAATGACAGGTTACACCTGGTAGTTATGTATAGCAAGTAGACAGTATTGTTTAATACTAAGAATGTGACATTGCTAACTAAAACACAACAATGTATTGTTGAATGTGTATTCAACATTTCTAAAGACAGGCAATTTCACACTTACCAGGTACAGGTATATATACTTATAGGATTACAAGATTTATATTAGTAAATTAATTAATCAATATAGTATTAGAATTACCAAATATGACAAGCCTGTATACAATAAATGCCTTACTACTGTAAAAATACAACCAATAGGATGGAGTGGAGAGATGGTCACCGGAGCCGTCGAGCTATTTGAAAAATAAATAACGAACTTTGCCTACCCAACTATAAAACACACATCAATATACTTACATCGATAGTCGTAAAGGTCAAAGAACACACATATCAATTTACTTTAACCAATGAGAGTAAATAACCTCTACACAGATATCTGTGACCTCAAGATAACTAATAATATAAACAATTTTATATACACAAATATACATGTCAATATATTCACGAAATTATATTAAATTGTTACAAACTAGTACAGATCATTAACCTGTCTTTCGTCCTTCAAACGACCTTGCTATACTAGAATGAGAATAACCTCAAACAGTCAATAAAAACCCTTTTCCACTAAGCAATTACCCGCGCGACATCAGTCGTACTTCCATATATGTGAAAGTTACAATCCCATTATTAAAAATGCTATAAATTCGTAACTTTCCGCTGATACTATTAAAAATGGTTTATTTAAAAAAAATACTAATATCACCAAAAAAAACAAACTTTAAAAAAACAAACTCAATAAGTCACCAAACATATTTTTATTAATCATAAATGCACTCTTAACTTTTATAACGATAATAAAATAAAATAAAATCGATGTACAAATCAACGCTTGACCGGACCGTACTCGACATTGTACAGGTTCGATCCCCGCCATGTACCAATGTGTTTTTTCATTTTTTGTATAGCAATTGTACATTATCCGACGCTCTTACAGCGAAGGAAAACATCGTGATGCACATATCGGCGAAGAAATTCAAAACATATGTGTGAAGTCAACCAACACGCACTGGGCCAGCGTGGTGGACTATGGCCTAGTCACCCTTAATAATAGGGTAGGTTCTGAGCCCCTCGGTGGGGACTTATAGTGAGCTGATGATGATAATATATAAATCAGACTTATTACAAGTGAACATAATACAGTCGACCTAAATACAAAACATTAATCAAGCAAGTGTTTGCATGAAAACAATTGCTTACGTTAACATAAATTAAAAAAAAAATGTTTGATTATCAAAATTAATAATGACCAAGTATATTTGTAACAGAGGTGACCAACTCGAAATAAATACGTAATATACATAACGCAACGAACGCTCACATGTAATGCCCATCATCATCAGCCCACCGCTGAACATAGGCCTTCTCCAATGACGTAATGCTAACACCATGTTTTTTAAGAGAAGGGTCAAACAAGCTACGGGATCACCGAGGTGGTCCTCGACGCATATGGACATCCGCAACACTGGACGAGCGGCTGTGTTGCCGGCCTTTGGGAAAGATAAACGCTCGCTTCTTGTAGGACCCTTAGTCATACTGGTTTGGAAATACCGCCGATGACAGACCGAAATAAAAAAAAATGAATAAGCCACTATTGTCATTATTCTTTCCCTTTTAATAAAACCTACTATATAACCGTAATTCATTTAAAATTTCAAAAAGCATGCAAATAAATCACACAGGAATTTATTTCTAATAAATTGGTAACGCCTGATTCGATGACTCAAAAATATTAAAACTAGAACAACATATAACACCTAAGTAAATATTTAATTGTTAAATCATTGTATTAACTGTAAATGATGACTAAAGAGGTTTTAATATTGTAGTCATAGAGCAAACATGACATTCTTTCAATACCTAAACACAAATGAAATGGTCAGTATTAAAGGAGGATAGTTTGTAGATCAAATTCGAGTCTCTTATCCTTCCAACTATATGCTTTTATTAGTAATGTCCCTTTTTATTTATATAAGTACATGTTAAATTTCATTACACATAACCCGGCAATAAATAATTAAATTTATCATGTAAAAACAAAATAAAGAACACAACACACAAATATTTATCTATCAAGATAAAATAAAGTACCAACTTTGAGAAAATAAAAATGTAAATACTTTGTAAAATTACTACAATTTACAACATTCCAATCGATTAACTGTTTAAAAATATCATAAGAATTTATTTGAATTGTTTTCAAATAAATTGAATTTAAAGCATTCATCAAACTGTCTATACAAGATTAATAACCTTTTAGTAGAATACGAAAGAATGACAAAGTAAATTCATTTGAAAAATGTATTGTACAATAAATTAAATATCTACCCAACATATGTAGGTTAAACAATAAACTAAAAGGCAACAGCACAAAGTCAGGACTGGAAAACATGTATAAAAACAAGTATGCTGAAGGAAAGACATTTCTTCCTGTTCAGTTGCTTTAAATTCATTCTAAGATTCACGTTTTAGAAATAAAGACCATAGTGTTAAACAGTAGTACATAGTCTGTCTACCTCTCTATAATAAGAGTAGTATATCTTACCAAGCATAAAATGGTTCATGTAGTTCAGCATAAGGAATCACCAGAAGACCCTTCACGGTGTAAACATTGTTCCATTGAGGTGGACTTTCTAAAAAAATACAAAAACATCAACTCAAAAAACCTTAGAAAGAAATATTGCAATTATATGTAAACCAGGTAATTAATCTTGATTTTTTTAATAATCTAATCACATTAATTCGGAAATTATTTAACAAACTTAAAAATTATCAATGATTTAATTTTGTTTATTTGATAGAACGCAAATCATTCTAGTTAACTTGAATTTACAAGATAATTAATGATTAAGGATAATTATAAATAAAGTAAAACGCGAACTAGAATTGTTTATAACTTAATACTTACGTTTATCTACATAGCCAAGTGCCGTCCCAACAAATAAAAACAAGAGCGATTTGAACAACATCCTGAACGAGCGGTCGCTTCCCCAGCCCTGAACAGAGTGGACGAATGGACATAAATAATTTTAATTAAACTAAATCAAACAAGAAATGCTATGTCAGGACAATGCAAAAGAATTCAGGGCACCTGCTACTTAATAACTTTCTTGAAAATGTACATGAAGTTATTTTAACAATGCTGAGGAATGTTAAGCAGATCGTATTTGTTGGTATTTTATTTTTACTTGACAAAGGTTCTTTATTTTGTATTCTATTGTCTGACGTATACGTTACAAAATGTTTCGAAAATCACGGCTTCAAACAAATTTATCGCAAGGAAACATACTAATCAACAAGCAATAAGGACCAGAATTGTCTGAAAAAATTCCAAAAAGAACGTCCTAAATTTTGTGTCAAAGAGCAACTAAAGTTCGACATGCCACATTATGTTATTATCGCGTTTTTCGCTGTTTAAAGGATATTTTATTATTAAGAACAATAGACGTAATTAAATGCAGTATACTTTGAAATATTCCACTACACAAACTTTATTTTTATACCCTGTAATTTTTCACAAATGGTAAAAAATTTTATACCCTGCCTACTCTTTAATTAAGAATATTATATGTCAAAGTCAATGTTATCGATTCTCAAAGTTCTTATTTGTTTTTCTTGATTTTTCTAATTTATATTAAAACAATATTATCTTGTAAGACCGTTGAATTTAATACGTTATACTTTAAATTACTCATTGTAAAGATTTATCAAGCTCTGATTCTGAAAGGGTATTTATCAGAAGCAACCATAACCAATTTAACACCATTAAACATATATTTAGATTAAAATGAATAAAAAAGCGATATCCTTCGGTAAAATAAGTTTAAACATAAACAAACCTGAAAAAGAAGATGTTTCGACATCGGGTTTCGGTACTTTTGGTAGAATACCAATTCAAGAGCAAAAGGAAATAGAAGAGATAGTCGATGACTTGGAAAATCAACATGTACACCAAATTATGGGTATTAAAAACTTTGGGAAGAAAGCCAAGAACTTTAACGTCGAAGAAATGCTGGAACAAGCCAAGAAAACAGCTCAGGAAGTGACAAAAAAGCCTGAAACCCACGAAGAAGCTGTGCAAAATAATTCAGAGAGTGAAGAGGATAGTTGTATTGGTCCTCCTATTCCTCCAGGATTGCAAGAGGACGAGGAACTGATAGGACCACCGATACCTAAAGATATATTAGAAGGAAGTACAAAGAGTCCCAAGTCTAAAGTAAAAAATACATCAGAAGAGAAGTCAAACAGTGAAGAAGATAGTTATGATGAATTAAGTGGATCTGATGATGATGATGTTAGTGTAGAGAAGAAGATACCAAACACTCATGAGGTATGATAAATATAAAGCCATTTAATACATACATTTACACATTACCCTCAACTCTACTGCTAGAGTTTTACCTGTCTATTGTGCCACATGTGATTGTTTTGCACTGGTTATGTAATTATTATTTAACTATCTGAACATCACACATAATATGCACTTTATAAGTAGTATATAAATATTTAATAATTAAAAGCTCTTTGTCTTCTCGTTAAAACTTAGGAACAAGCCTCAACACTAAAACTAGATTTTTCGCTGTTTTACAAGTTACAGCACATCCCCTAATCGTTTAATAGATCAATATAAATGTTTGACAGTTGTGCACTTAATTCTTCACTTCCCAGTTTATTCTATACTTACTAAAATCAAAGTAATGTGAAACTCAATAACTGCTTAAATGGTTTATACACATTTATAGGTGGAAATGCTTCATGGAAGTAAAGCTGTAATAGGTTTAGCGGTGGATCCTTCCGGAGCACGGTTGGCGACAGGATCTGTCGACTATGATGTATCTTTTTGGGATTTCGCTGGTAAGTTTCTGTGTGTTGATTAACTGTAGGCTACCCATCTGTATATACAATTTCTATGGACAGCATTGACTTCGCTTTTTAGACAACAGATGGCCTTCGCTCATTAACTTTATACTAAAAAATAATTACTATTTTTAACCATACTACCGAGAAAAATGGCTTAACTCACATGTTAATTAGTGTACTGATTAATTTGGATCTCGATCGTCTTCGGGATGAGTGGGATTGGTACTATTGCATGATTCACACGTGAATTATGCCGTTTTTATAAGTAGTATAGTGTAACATCTCATGATAGTTTTAATAATATGATTACAACTGTTTATATCGTAGACATTAGTGTGGTAATCATTTTGGTTTTTATTTTCCTTTTAAAAAAATTGTTGTTAATCTTTAGCTTTGTTGTCCTTTACCAATATGATGAACTTTTCTAACTGAACTATACAAAATATTTCCTTACCTGTATCATTAATGTTTCTATAACATTTTTCTCCAGGCATGGACTCATCGATGCGTTCGTTCCGAACCCTACAGCCTTGTGAAAATCATCCTATCAAAGCTCTACAGTATTCAGCGACAGGTGACTCAATACTCGTGGTCAGCGGTGCAGCTCAGGCCAAAGTCCTTGATAGAGATGGCTTTGAAGTGCTGGAGTGTGTCAAGGGTGACCAGTATATCACCGATATGGCAAAGTGAGTTTTTTTTTTGGGAAAATAATAAGTCGTAATTAGCTGTTATCCATTATGACTTAATATGCGATTATTTTATTCACTTCTTTAGTTATTAATAATGGTAAAATAATACATGAAATTTCCTTATTAGTATTTGACTAATTGTGTAAAATATTGTATGTGATTAACATTTTAAATTATATTATTTTTGTATACATTGAAATAATTAGTTTAGTGTGTATTACATACATTTGGCAGTGTCATGTAAACTTGACAGTATCTGATATATCATTTAAAATGTTAAGTTTCATTTAATTGTATTAATGTATAAACAAAAATGTAATTTTATTTACCGTAATTATACTTGTAATTCATCATCATCATCATCATTATCAGCCTAGTGTAGTCCACTGCTGGACGTAGGCCTCCTCCATCGATTGCCACTAAAACCGGTCCTGCGCCGCCCGCATCCAAATTGTAATTCTAACATGTTAAATATTAGATTTTTTTTTTCAGAACAAAAGGCCACACCGCTTCACTAAACAGTGGTTGCTGGCACCCGCACATTCGTGAAGAGTTCATGACAAGCTCGCAAGACGGCACACTCCGTTTATGGTTGACAGAGAACCCGAAACAACATAAATCTGTAATAAAACCACGACAACAAGGAGGTCTAAGAACCAATCCTACCGCTTGCACATTTTCTAGAGATGGCAACACTGTGGCTTGCGGATGCTACGATGGTTCCATCCAAATGTGGGACCATAGACGTAACTTTGTTAATACAACTGCATTATTAAGAGATGCCCATCAGAAACAAACTGAAATATCCAGTATTTGTTATTCTTACCTCGGTACACAATTAGCGAGTCGGGGGAACGACGATACATTAAAACTATGGGATCTGAGAAACTTTAAGAAACCTCTCAACATCTTCACTGATCTATTCTCAAGATATGAACAGACCGATTGTGGTTTCAGTCCGGATGACTCATTAATTTTCACCGGAGAATCATTGCAAAGGAACCAAGATGTCGGTCGCTTATTATTCTATGATACAAAAATATTTAAGCCCATAACAAGTATAGAAGTATCTAAATCTCACGTTATCAAAGCGGTGTGGCATGCTAAATTGAACCAGATCTTCGTTGGATGTGGAAATGGTATTATAAAATGTTACTATGATCAAAAGAAAAGTTTGAGAGGTGCAAAACTTTGTATGGTGAAGACTCATAGGAAGAAGTTGTCGGTAGAAATTGTTAGCACCCAACAAATTATCACACCACATGCTCTACCGTTATTCAGACAGGAGAAGCTAAGAACAAGTAAAAAGAGGATGGAGAAGGATAGATTGGATCCTGTCAAGTCACGACGACCAGACTTACCCATCACGTCCGGTCAAGGTGGAAGAGTGGCGGCTTCTGGCAGTACACTTAGTTCGTTTGTCATCAGAAATCTAGGACTAAGTAAGAGGGTCGATGATGAACAGGATCCCAGAGAAGCTATTTTGAAATATGCCAAGGAGGCGGAGGAGAATCCGTTCTGGGTGGCTCCCGCATACAAAAAGACGCAACCCCAACCGATATTCCAGAATGATAACGAAGAAGGTCCCACTGATCCGAAGAAACAGAAAACTTCGTGAATTTATGACGTAGTTTTTCTAGTGTGTCACATGCGTTTGACAGTGTCATGTTAACTTGACAGTGTCATGTAAACTTGACAGTGTCATGTAAACTTGACAGTGTCATGTAAACTTGACAGTGTCATTTAAACTCGACAGTGTCATGTAAACTTGACAGTGTCATGTAAACTTGACAGTGTCATGTAAACTTGACAGTGTCATGTATACTTGACAGTGTCATGTAAACTTGACAGTGTCATGTAAACTTGACAGTGTCATTTAAACTCGACAGGGTCATGTAAACTTGACAGTGTCATGTAAACTTGACAGTGTCATGTAAACTTGACAGTGTCATGTAAACTCGACAGTATCATGTATACTTGACAGTGTCATGTAAACTCGACTGTGTCATGTAAACTTGACAATGCCAGATACGTTTGACAATGTTGTGTAAAATAGTCAGTACTATATGCTGTCTGATATATTTCGTAATGCAAAGTACACTCGACAGTATGGTACCCTAGGGTACAATCAAAATTATCAATAAAATTAATCATGTAATGCTATGTATAAGTGTATTTATGTAATAAGGAAGAATTTCTTGTCAAAGTACATTTGTAAATTAAAAAAAAACCATGATGTAAATAATTAATATTACTTTATTTATATAAAGATACAACTAAAATCCTAATTTCAAAACGCTAGATTTTTTTTTAAACGCATAGGTTTTTTCTATTAACCATAAAAAACATCGATTTTTTTTTATAATGAATTAGACAGATAATTTTACTAAATTGTTTTACCAATAGAAAACCACTGTATACTTGTTTTAAAATGATTTGACGCGAGGTCACCTGCGTAGTCACCCCCATCCCCCGCATCACTGTACCGTACACTATTCAGAAATTCAGAGCCGTCAAGATATATAACAACTACAATAGTAAGTTAAATAAATTTGACAATAATTTATTGTTAATATTTTCGACTATTCAAACATGAAGAAGCTAGAATTATAAGTAATTAGTTAGAAAAAAACAAGTCTATGGTAAACCTATGCATTTAACTTGACAATAACTAAGCCTGTGCCTTCATACTCTGCGGAGTAAACTCTCTCCCTTCCCCGAATGGGTTGATTGGTGATCTCGCTGAATTCTAAAAAAAAAAATAAACTATATCAATTCCTTCACCTTAACTTACCTAATAAAAAAACATAGTAACATCATAAGCTCCAATAGCCTAATGGTTAAAGGTAGGGATTTCCGATTGGTCGAGAGTTCGAATCCATTCGACTCTTGTAAACCATATAGCACAGATTACAACTTAGTTGGATAGGTAAAAGATTAACAAAAATCTACTATTATTAAAAAAAATTGAAATCTAGACATTTTAATTAGAATTGAACTTACCAACTTCTTAGCGCGATCTGTCAGTATAGAGAACGCGAAGTGATTCAGTATGGCGCCGGTAGGGAGCGCCACGCCTTGGAATCGATATAATTGCTTCACTTCACTCTCTGATGATCCTAATAGAAAATGGTTTATAAAAATAAAACTAGATATTTGGGTCTTATAACAAAACATTACAACACAACCTCATCCCTCAACTTGCTTTTTTCTACATAGTGACGTCACTATACTCCATACATCTCTATCGACCATCATACATTCATTCCCTTGTCTAGCATAACTTTCACACAACACATCATCACTTAACACCCGGAAGGAGCATGATCAAGCGTTAATTTAGTCTTCATATAAAAGATGTTTGATAATGTATTTATATATAAAAAAAAAGTTGGCCATGAATTTATGAACACCCTGTATCAACTCACCTAATAGTTTGTGTACGGAGGATATTGTAACTCTGCCGATCTGTCCTGTGCTGCTTATTAGAGGCCCTTTAGATATATCCACGTGACTGCCCACCCTGTATAGTGTTACCTTACCTGTATAATACATTTGGAAATATTTTATAAAATTAGAACAGCATGTATTTAATTAGAAAAAACATGAAGGAATAATTAATAATAATAAACGACTTGAGGGTATTCAATTTAATCGCTTTTTCAGAAAACGATACCCAAACATTTCTCTTACAGACCTCTTAAAAAACTTTTCTCAATGAACACCCTGTTATTTAATTTATTATTTGTTATACTTAACAATTTTTTATATTAAGGAAAAAAAAAAAAAAACCCACCATTAGATTTCGCTATATCCGGAATCTGTTTTGTTTTGTGTTCATTTTCAGCAAACATCTCCAACGCTAGAGCCTCTCCTACTTCCAGTCGTTCTATCAAATCATTTCTTCTTGTCAGCTTCACGTACTCCGCACTCAACGTGTGCAGTTCCTGCTGTGTCGGCTGCCAGTCAGGTAATGTTGGCAGGTCTATATCGTAGATGAAAGACCCACTGCGGACTGATGAACATTTACTATTAAAAAAAACCACAGATCTACAGAGTCTGAGACTAAGCATTGGTGATTCAGGTTAAGCATTCAAATTGTAATCTTCAGGTTTAATTAATGTGATGTACCAAAATATTATTCAATTTTTGAGTATCAGATGTTAACCTATTCAACATAATGGGGAATGAAAACATGGTAATGCCTGTATATATTTAAAGAAATTAAAAATATACATAAACTCAACTGAAATAGCATGGTTGACTATGACTTGGTCACTAATATAGGGTAGGCTCTGAAACCCTTAGTGGGGACATATAGCAAGTTGATTAATATCTACAGTTTTTAATTTTCTATACTAAATATTAAGTTACATATACTTACTGTCAGGGCCTGGAAAACTGTGTAATTTAACTGTGACATTATCCTTGAAGGCCACAGATGCGCAAGCCCCGAGCACCAGCGAGCATGTACGCCAGAAAGCCTTGTTCACTTGCTGAGGCTCTGCTATGTTGAATGTCTGGAACTAAACATTGAACAAAACATAACATAGGAGTTCAACATAGACAATAACTGGCCATAAACACTGAATATTTATTCATCATCATCAATCCCTGTCTGCCCACTGCTAGACATAGGCTTTTCCCAATGCCTTCCACAGGCCCATCCAATCACTCCCTGCGGTCTGCACTAAGACATCTGTCCACCTGGACATCGGACGCCCCACACTCCTGGTACCTAACAGAGGTCTCCTTTCCAACAGTTTCCTATCCCACCTGGTGTGGCTAGCTCCACAAAATCTATATAAATATTTATTCATAATTTCATTATTATTACTGATGTCACTGACTGCATATTCTAGTGCTTAAAAACTTAGCTGGCCCAGTGAGAATATATATATGAATGCAATTTGTACTTACTTCTAAAGTGCAACTCTCTGATAGTGGCTTATGCATGTCCCAGTGCACACTGCTATCCAATAAAGCCAGAGCACTACTCTCCGCATGCCATTCTCCAAGGTCTGGAAAATATCATTGCATTAATATCTGATTTAACAACTTCATATGCTTTTAGAAGAATATGTGTCAATGCACGATTGTAAAACTAAAGTAAAAATTATTTAACGAATACATACGTTTCGCACAATCGTATGGCGTAGATATATCCTTATTCATAACTAATGTGCATTCTTGTGGTACGCCCTTGTATTTGACTTCAATCTTTTCTATTCTACCAACTTGTTCTATTTGCCGCTTCTTTTCCAACGTGAACAGATGATGTCGACGTTCCGAAGCCTCTTGAGTACTTAAATATCCTTAAAATGTATCAATTTTGCATTTGTTATGGTTCTGACATTACGAAAATTTTATTACAAAATTTCAAGTTATCAACTTACTTATAGAGGAAATAACCTTTTTGTTACTTTGCCGTATCATAAATTGCGATAACTGAGTTACAGGTAGCTTCATTTTAACGATGTCCTATTTTATAAAAACAGTGAATTGTAAACAGTTATTGAGGTTATCCGCGATGGGAATGACAGATGTCAACAGTTGACAGATGCTTTTTGACATTCCATAAGAGGCAAAGGCATCACATTTTCTGACAAGTATGAAAAAAAAAATCGGAAGGTTTTTAATGATTTCAACGAGGCTTATGCCTTCTTATAGGTCTCACTCATTTAATCAAAATTTAAAATGTAAACATGAATTACAACTGCCAGAGAATGGGTCACCCTAAATCGCATGAGATATGTTCTTAGCAAAGCTTTTCACACTGTTTTTTTAAGAAGCAAGTTATATAAAATATGACGCTCAAAATTTAATTATTAATTGTTCAGTAACAATTATTGCTCACTTTATAAAAATCTACTTGTTTTATATTGGGTTAAAAATGAAACAATGAATTAAAAACCTTTCAAAGGTATACTTTATTCATAACATACATTGGTATATGCACTATAATTAATTTATCCTGTGTCAAACAATAATTATTGGTGTCTATTACTTCTACATTTACTAGAATAACACGACTTGTATGTACTAGGGAAAAGAGGACATACTGGTTTAGGATATTAATAGCTAGGAAAAAGATGAATTCACTGAAATGACAACTAACATATGTTAATAGAGAGGTGTTCAAGTACAATAGTTTCAAGGAGTTTTCATACATTACCACAGCAAGCCATATAACGAAAAAGAAGAAAACGGAATTAAGAAAAAGAATACACTTTCTAGCAATAATCTCTGGGTTGAACGCCCTGTTTATACAATGTTCACTCTGTTAACATAATTCCTTTTCAATAAATGTATTTTGTTTTGAACAGTTAAATTACAAGCCGTATGACATACCAGAGGCATTACCACAATACTAAAAGTTCTTAATCTTTGTTTAAAAGTATTATATTTATATTAGTAGATAGAAATTTAAAATCAGGAAGTCAGAACTGAACATATAAATAGAGCAGTAAAGAGTACAGACAATGAGTCTGTAGAGGCATATACATTATTAATAAAAAAAAATTGTTAATTACATTTGAAGCCGGTATTCTATTCTATAGTTTATAATCTATTATTGATGTGTATTTCTAGCGGCAGATATGCAGACGGGCTTCCAAACATTTTCAAACAAAAACACTTTTTTTCTCTCTACTTCATTTAGAATAAACTGAGATATAGTTGTTGTGAGATGAACAGTCTGTGTAGGAACATTGGATATCTAACCTACCATTGTCCTTTTTCTCCCTCTTGCTCTGACCTCTTCGAACTTACTCAATATTTCTTTTATATTGTTTTTACTGTAATCTTTGTAGTGTTCCAGAAAATTATCAAAAAGCTTTGGATAATTATTATGTGTACTAATGAATGCTCTTTCTAGAACATACAAATCAACCCCCTTATCTTCAGCACTAGAATCTATGTACGATAGGCCGAAATCAATCACGACCAGCTCCAGATTATCATGGTTTAACCATTTCGCATCACCTTTAGCTTTAGTTGGTGTTTTCTCGACTAACAACATATTCGATGTTGTCAAATCTCCATGTATAATGTTGTTGTCATGCATCTTCCGCACAGATTCTCCAATTACTTTGGTAACAAAGTTGAAAATATCCTCAGTTTCTTGTACATTCTTTACCACGTTTATAATAAAGTCTTTTACCGTAATACTGATCTCTAAATGCTCCATGTAAATACGTCGTCTGTCGAAATCTACTAAATATAGAGCCGGTGTTTTCACTTCAGCTAAAATACATCTTAATATTGACCGTGCTTCGTTTTTAATCCTTTCCTTTGTTATTGTAGCGTCTAAATCGGGGTGACGATAGTTTTTCTTGAACCTTTCTTTTATCAAAGTCGGTTTTCCGAGATATTTGCATACAAACAATTTCGCCTCCGCTCCTTGCTTTAGTAACTTTAATTCTTCGGACATTTCAAGTTCACTTATAATTATATTGTTAGTGAATACCCGTTAATACTTATTTATTGATAGTTATGACTTAATTGAAAAAACTTAAATATCACGTTTTTCATTTGTTGACAAAATGCTGAACTCGCGGAAAATCAATATTCGTAACGAAGGTGTTGCCCTACCTTTCTAACAGAAAGTGCACTTAATTTTTGTCCCTACATGCGCAAAAAAATGTTCGAAAACGTTTTTAAATGTTTTAAAAACAGTTTGTTAAAAATGTTAACACAAGATGGTGCAAGTACTGTGCTAATCATTTTCGATTACTAGTGCACACACATTTTTGATGTTTCTTAAAAAAAAATTGGAATAAATGGCTTTTAAAATTTGCAATTACTTTGGACAAACTTTGAAGTGGGCAATACATTGCATAAGTGTCAATTTCGACGAAACTACGTTTCGTTTTAAGATTAAATTTTTCCTTCGAATTTCTGAAAATATTTTCGAAACATACATAAGTTATAAAATCTGCACATTTTCCAAGTTTATTTCTCACTAATTAACTTGAATTCTCTAAAAAAAAAACGGTATTCAATCTTTACTCGTTGTTTTTAAAAATGAAGAAACTAAAAATTTGTAAAAAGCTGCAATCCGAAATATAGTTTTTCGGGCTAGATAGTGCAAGCTTTTCTGTTTTTACTTATAGAAAAATTGGATATGTACGTAAAATTAGGAAAAATTCCACGACATTTTCATAAGATGAAACGGAATGTAAAATAAAATAAATCGAAATCGGCGTATATGAACTGCACCTTACATTTAATATCTTTAGGCACTATATCTGTACTATGTTTGTATATGTACGCATGCCACCGGGTGTATGTATTCACTCGTTGGGGAGCAAGGGAGGCTGTGTGGGCGTGTGGTATTGGTTGTTGCACTCGCCGGCCGGCGGCACAACTCACATTTAGACTCGAACGCTTAATTCTACCAAATAGTTTAAAGGGAGACAGTGATTTTGACAATCTATTAACTCTGTGTTATCGCGACGTTGTACATCACAGTCTCTTATAAAATAAGAAAGTAATTCGTGTGCTTTTATCGAAAAATAAATAAAACACGAACACCGTTTATTTTAGTGCCTGTGGTTTTTTTTTTATAATTGTGAGAAATATGTCTGTGGAGGGTTTGGAGTATGAAAACATCGTGCAGAATGGGCCTAAAAAAGTAAGTCGTTCATACATTTTCATCGTTTTAAGGATTAAATTAAAATATCAAGTTTATATTTTTTTTACGTAGCAATAAAGCTAAAGATATTGTTTAAACTTGACTGTCTTATAAGGTACTATTAATTCATTCATTAATATTTATTTTAATTGATAAGTAGAGTAGGGAGATGTGTTAAAATGAACGTATAGGCACGAGTAAAGTTGCCTGCGTCTGTATTGATACGTAAAGGAGGGTGAGGCAGTGTGCTATACAAATGTCTGGGTGCATTTTCGTAGATATAGTATGCAGGCGCGGCGCTGAGCACAGGGTAATGTGATTTCCGTCTGGATTTATGTTGGAATAACGCCTTTCGACTTATCTATTGAATTGTTTTCATATCACCAAATGTTTTATTATATTTATCCATTTACAGTTTAACGAATTATGTTCAATAATTTTATTTAAGGTTTGCAAAACAATATCAATGTTGGCTGTATGACTACGAAGCATTAGCTTTCCTCTCGTTTATAAAAAAAAAACAATTGTTTATGGTAAACTATGTAAACATTTCAATTCATAAATCCTACGTGAAAACATTAGGATTTAAGTTTTAATTGTGAATGCTTATTTTCTCACAAAAAAAAAACTTTCACTAATTCGGTTACATTCTTTTTTCAAATTAAGAGCGTCAAGTTTGTACATTTTAATCTGTATAATTACGCGCTCTATTATTGTCTCCGTGAGAAAATCGCGTGCTAGAAGACGCATTCCAACTGGCGCATAGAATATGTACATATTTACTGTTCAATTTCACAATGAAAGATGCGAATACGTTCGTAGAGACGTCCTATTTGATTTTTTTTTTCTAATTAACGAGAATCTTTACTGGCCAGTTCTTTTAAGTTGACAGAAAAAAATTCAGAACTTTACAAAACCTGGCGTATACAAAGGCTGGCGTTTCGGCCAACTATGTTTATTAATATTAGATATGGGGCCCTTCAAGAGTAGAGTGAATAGGCACTTCATAAACTAGCGCGTATTACAACCAGATCACGACTTTACGTCTGGTGGAATCGTGGTCAAGCCCTAGTTTCTTCTTCATAAAAAATTTAAAACAAAAACTGTAACTATTTCCACACTGGCATAATACACATTGCAATTGTTGGTAATAATTAAAAAAAATGACACAAAAGGTCCGGAATAATTATTCTTGCGTTTCTTTTTAATTAATTTGAATGATAAAATATTAATTTGCATAACAAGGTTTCACGACTTTCGTCATAGTAACCGTCTGACGCGAAAATTATGCAAACTGCTTTTATATAATCTACATTTATTTGGCGCGAATTTAAAAAAAAATTGACAGGTTTGATAATTATTACTGAGAATGGGTATAAAAAGCTCTCAATGTAAATAAGGAGGTTGTTACTGCTCGGACACGATTTTTAATATCGGTAAAAAAGTGTTTACAAATTTATATTTCAATAGAAAAGGATGTAACGTCTATTGTAAAGGTCTACACTAAACATTATTCATCTTGATCGCTCCGTACTTCGAGGATGTTGTTGAAAATTCTAAAGTTTCTAATAAAAATAATTTAATCCATTTAAATTCTAAAAAAACTTGTCCTTACAATGAATATTTAGCAATTGTTTGAGGTAAAAAATAAACTAGCGAATTTTTTGTCACCAAAAAATGCGACGAAATGAAAACTCATTGGTGAACGGTAATTTATTGTCGCAATGTTGCATTGACTTTCACGGAACGACCGTGAATTTGTAAAAAGCTCACTTATTATTTGTCCATTTTTATTCTGTAACAAATTGAGATGAAACAAAAGTAAAATGTGTGATTACTTCATCGTATTGATATTATGAACATAAAAAAAAAAATACGTCAAACATCTGCGCAGTTAACCACCGTCGCCTACGGATGTTTCATGAAACTGTATGTATATTTTTTATTATTTCACATAAAAAATTATACGACAGTCCCTTACGTAAGACTTTTTTTTTAATATGTAGAATATTAACTCAGTTTTCACTACACTATATAAAACATTGTTGTTATTAGCAATAAATGACGAAAATTGACTCTTCATTAGACGTCAAAATTGTAATAAAAAAACTCCATCTATAGGTAAAAAATTACATTACAACTTAATGTAAAGTCAAAATAATAAGAATTACACTGTTTAATGAGTTTTTAAAAACTATTTAATTTTTTAATTAATTCATTCATTCTAAAATGAATTGTTTGCTTAAATTTTAATATTATTTAGAAGAGTGGCCATGTTGACTATAACTACCACAATTTTTTTATTAGTAAAAATTAAATAGACAAAGGTCAACCTTCCGTACAGCCATCCCGTTACGCGGGAAATGGTTATTCCATCCGTCATAACCTGTTTTCTTAAATCGCTTGGGCACTGTTCTTCATGGCACTATGTCTTAAAAAGTAACAATTAACGAGTTTTGATATGATTTTAATAAGCACAGCAGACATAGAATCAATGCAAGATAATTGTAGTTTTTCAAAAGCACTTAAGATCGGTAAATTTATTTCATATATTATTTTAATTGCCGCCAACAACTAGATATTATCTATACGCAATATTAGGGATGTTCGTTAGCGTTTTGTTTTTTGAGGTTATGTTGGTGTTTCTATTATGGTCCCTGTTTTTTTACGATTGCCTATAATATAGCATAAAAGCATACGTAATGTTAATCAAGACGAAGTTTATATGAGTTTATTTCTAAGGTAGCATGTATCCAAAACTATCTCTCTATGTTCTCTAACAAATCTCTTATTTTAGACGTCTAATAAAAACACTTTTGCAACAAAACCGTGGAAACTGTGCAATAAACGGTGGAGTTACTAATTCCAGCGAGGGTTTTCGCATTTTTTTTATATTTCCATGCAACAGCGAGGAGCCTTTTTAATAAACAAAAAACTGTTGTACATTTATTTTTTTAAATTTCGGAACGTCGCCGCTTTTTGTGTTTACGCTTTTTTCCTGTTTTCCTTGTCGTATGCTAAATGCGTGGCTATTGTTTGTGTGTAGTGTTTTAAGGAAGTAAATAAAAACGTTGTGTTTTGGTTAAAATACCATTTATTTTTGATGTAAATTAAAACAGATAGGAGAAAAGGTATTTAATGTATTAAATGTTACCTTAAACGAGCAATGAAACCAGAAATACACAGTTTATTTCTCTGAATTAATCAAAACTTAAAAAAATCAAAGCTTTTGTCTATGATTTCAAACTCATTGTCATATTTTTCATCGATTCCTTTAACGATATCGTTCATATGATAAATCGATATATCTCCTTAATCGATAATGACATCGATTATGACACCCGAATCGATCTAGTTCCGGGATCGCACCGCACGCGTTGGCCCAATCACTAGGTACCCGGAGAAGTAAATCAAATCTCGCCTGAGAGGTCGTCGACCCCGCACCTACGTCTGCCCCCATATATGGGTCTGAGACCATAGACAAGGAAACGAGTGAGTTTTTGTTTTTTTTTCTCAGCCAAAACGTCGTGTTTCGATTATTGACAGTTATAATTTCTAGAACAATTAAATTTATTATTATGACTTCATTTGACATTAGAATAATAATTACCTACATAATTGTGAAATTAATGTTAAGTGATTAAAAAGTTCTGGAAAATATTCTGTTACTAGAAAGAGAGAGAATATATCACCCTTTAAATTAAGTGGCCTTATAAGACTACAGATGTCCTTAAAAATTTCATAGGTTAATTTTGAGGTTATGTTAACAATTTTACGGTAATATATTGTCAAGATTTTCTCCAAAGACACACGCGGAATGAATTATCTATAACAGGATACAAACAAGAGTGCGATTGAATCTTTCTTTATTTAATTACATTTAGTGATTAGTGACCGATGTGCGTAACATTGATCGCCATTGGCTACTAATGTGTCACCTGTGTCTACGTCTTTTAATTATGCTTTCAGTTGAGTTCAAACACTACTATGATATTTATTATTCATTAAATACTTTTTACTTAGTGTTCTTGTATTTCTCTGATGTTGGCAACATCTTTTGTTCATGTCACTGTTCCACTTGTCTATGGTAAACGACTCGCGAATCGCTCGCCGATTTTCGTTTTAGATAAAGAACCAGTTCATGAAAGTTACAACTTTTTTTTTTTAATATAGCAAATAGAATAAAAGTATTACTGTCAACAATTCCTCCAGACGTCTCGTCGTTGCTCCGGCACGAACGAGGTTTATTTTAGACTTGCTTTTAAACCGTTCAAATCAATTACCCACGCTTATGTTTTTCTATTCCAAATCCATTATACCTTATGTTAACGGCGTAGATGCCATTTTGGAACGACATTTGCGTACTCTATGGTCATTTTTATTCTGCAATCGAGAGTATAGCGTCTTGATAAGTTGTTTTTTTTTAATTCAATACGATCAATGCACTGGTTAGAGGAAAATGTGCCCTACGATTAAGTAACAATGTTTGTTTTTCAATGTTGGCAACATTCGATGATATTGCATGTGACCTTTAGCCGCGTCATTTTTGGAAAGTCCACAAATATATTTTCGCTTCTACAAGCAACAGTATTTAATTGACAGTCTTACCATAAAAAAAACATTTTATTAGTATTATTTAATTAAAAAAAATATATAAATATTGACATATTGTGATCTTTTTTTAAATTAAAGTAGATTTTTGTTAATTTACTAACATTTCTTGTAACCATTCCTGGTGAGGTTGAAGTTTGTGTTAGGAATGGTTCATGACATTATTCGAATTGTGTGGATGTGAAATTGTGGATGGTTATCAAGATAGAGGAAGACTGAAGACGGCGTGGATGATTTGTATTAAAAATATGCGTATGGAATGTGTGAGATCAGATATGAGCTGACAGAGATGTATGGACGGGTACTATAGCGTCACTATGTAGGGAAAAGGGTAGAATGTCGAAATTATTTCACCTACATATTCCAGTATCAAATATCATAAAGCGCGCTATACGATAATTCAATATGACGAATATGGACTCGTCCGAGTTTCATGACCATATAAGTATCGGTGCTGTAAGGTCGATGCTGGACTGAAGGAGACGCGTTGTGCGCTCCCATCTGTGTGTCGAGTTACCGGCAAGTCGAAAACGTATGCATTGGACGAATATTGATCGATTTATAGAAAACCTGATACTAGTACTAACGTGATTTTTTTATCTGATAGTCCATCATTTCTTAGAGAACTGCAATAGATAATTTTATTAGTATATTTCGTTTCATTCTGTTTTCTTTCGATGTGTTTAAAGTAAAAAGAAACGTGTAATTTGATAATGATGTAAATTTTTGCAAAGACCCAGTTTAAAGACCGGTTTTATAATAAAAATGCTTTTCCTTACGTACATTTTGTTACGGTTCATTTTTCAACTGTTTCTTAACTAACATAAAACTATATGTTTTTTCGAAATTAAATAAAAAAAACAGTCCTTCTTCGAATTATTATGTTTATTCAGCTTTCAACAATAGCAACATTTTCGGCCGTTGTTCGAAATTCGAACATATTTCACAACCAATCTAATTGGTAGGATTAAGATTTTTTTTAAATTGCAAGCGTGCTGGCTTGTCACAAAAATCTTTGATTTTGAATTATGTTCGAAATTCGAACGAATTAAAAAAAAAAAACAATTTAAGTAAATTTTGTAATCATACTGGCAAACGTCAAAACAATAAACAATATAGACTCGATGATTCAACTGTTTATTTCAGACGTTACGAATAGTAATTTATCACCAATATTTGCTATTTTCCTTGTTAAGTTATTTTAATTAATATTCCTTATTATAATATGGATATAAATTGCTAGCGCTTATGCTAAAAATACAGTTTTTTAATACATAATTGAGGAAGACAGCTCATATTTGTAATATTTTAACTTTTCGAATTTCCAACGGAATACTAAGGGATAGAATTTTGCGTTAAAATAGTTGAGAATGTACGTAATTAGAATACCAATGACCTCGAACCCGGAGAGTGCAGCGCGGTTGGCAACACTGCTTTGCTATTTTAGGTGTTACCACCCCAATACTGCGTTACCACCGCGTACGGTTAGTATTCGATATATTTAGAACAAAATCCCCGATGAATGCATTCCTTTCTACGATAATGTAAATAATTACTTTGTGTGCTCTAAATATAAATAAACTATGTTTTTGAAGTTAATTATAAATTAAGTACCGTTAATACAAGGAAGTGTTAAAATAATTGTTAACTACGTTGCAGTATGTTCAAATTAAATTTCTTGTCAGACAAAAAAAAAACTACAAAAATCAAAGCAACAGATTAATAATTTTAGTTTACTGCGTCCGACATCTGTTCTGGCAGTACGTTACAAACCTTTGCCTTGTCAGAACTCAATAAAAGAAAACAATGGCTTACTGTTTACACATCCAATGATAAAATGCTAATAAACACCTAATTTCTTATACATCTTTTGGTAATTTTCATCTATTTACAATTTAATTATTCATTTTTTAGTTCAACAACCGCATAATCGATTAATTATCACTTTGGGAGTTGTTTAGTAAAGTTTTGATGACATAAATCTACACTAAAACAAGTGTTCAAGGAAAACTAAACGACAGATTGCATAGTAAAGATAAGAAATATTTCACGTTGTTAAAATGATAAAAAAAGGTCAATAAAGAAACCGTACCATTAAGCCAGTCCGGAAATAAACACTTTCACATGCCCTATACGAAACAAGCAACGCTTTGTCTGACAGACAGACGGTTTCTTGTACGGAGGAATAACGACCCACACAGATGCACTGATTTTAAACTATGTTAAATATTGTAGCGACAATGATGTCTAAAGTAACTAAAATCTATCGCTAATTTAACCCCTGTCTCTGTTCTGTAAATATGTCATAATATAAAAACAATTCAAACTAGAATGCAATATTAGAAAAACTGGTCACACAACTAACTACATACGGCTTTCATGATATGATTTGAATACGTTTGCATAAATCAATAAGAAAATTATCGTTGTTTTAATTGACCTTTTAATGGCCTTTCTTTCATCATCATCAGCTCACTATACGTCCCCGTCGAGGGGCTCAGAGCCTAACCTATTATTAGGGGGTGACTAGGCCATAGTCAACCACGCTGGCCCACTGCGTGTTGGTTGACATCACGATGTTTTCCTTCACCGTAAGAACGTCGGATAATGTACATATGTATTTCGGAAATGGGGAAACACATTGGTACAGGGCGGGGAACAAAGCTGGACCAAATATGAATGCCGTATGAAAGTAATGAATTTGCAATAATTCTATCGTCGTCAGAGAGAGATGACAAACACGTACAGATAATTTTTTTTATCACCAACTTGTCACAATCACTTCACAAAAAAGAAAAATATTGGAGCATTCGAAAGTGGCATTCTAACCGGACCAGTATTGTCTCTCATTTGATCAATTATGTACTGACGATTTTAAACCGTTTTACCAAGGGAATATAGACTATAATTGCATACGAAATATTTAAAGGATTGTTCGTGACAGCCATCTTGTAATTCAAAATTATAACGTGGAATCTCTTTTTGTCAGCTTACATTGTAAACAGTGTTGACACTATGAAAATTTTTCCCAATTTAAGGAAAATATTGTAATATAAAAAACTGATATCTTATTCAAAATTGTCTTTGTTATTTTAATATGTTGTATTTATTTCGCCAAGAAACAATAATATACACTTACTTTAATTTTAATGTGCCAATGATAGGAACACCAAACTTTTATACTCTATAAATGGTAAACACATATTAAATCGTGCAGTTTGGCTGTATGGAAAAAGTTGTTAATAAATTATCACATGTGCAAAACTGGAAGCTTTCCGAGTCAAGGTTGTCCAGTTCGAATCCACATTGAGTTAAATACTTTTATGTTAAGGACACGAGTCGTTTGGTACGCCACATGTATTTTTATAAATGTCAGTTTACTGTCAAAACACTCTCCTTTAATTGGCTCAAAATCCATCCTTGTCATTATCTTTGGTGAAACAAAGACAATTGTTTTTTTTTACCGTAAAGTCACAAGTATCGTTAGTTAGTAGGCAATAAATAAAAAAGTTTCCACAAAAAATATAGTTATCAATTAATGATGCCAACATCATTGATCGCGATATGTTTCAAGTATTGATTACGGATTAGATAAAATGGATTACGATATTCCCGGTATATAGAATGTCACTCAGGGGACGGCTGTAAACCGGAAAATACATCAATAACTATACAATACAGAGTATTGCAGTTCAAATCTTATATAATTTAGTCTTAAAATTGCCATTTTCATCTATTAATTTGACAATGACATTAATAATTGGCTACCATATTTTTTATTTTTATAGTTCGCGCCATATTTACTTTTATTTATATTACACAGATGGCGTTGATGTACCAATAAAAACCTAAGTTTTTCTATTGCTAAAAGTTTGTAAGTAAAGTCAACTCAAAAACTGATTTAGTTTTGTGTTTTAAAATGTTTTTTTTTTCTTTTCAGGTAAGTTCTTCCAGATTGTACAAGACAGAAAAAAAGTTCTAATGACGTATATTGCGAGAGGTAAATGGTAAACTATGGCAGTTTTTTAATCTACAAAAATACTTGGCATTAAATAGTGTTTAAGTAACAATTTTTTGTGACATTTAAAAACCAAATAGGTCGTTTAAAATGTTTTTTAGACAAAAAAAAACTAACGTAAACTATTTAAATTCAATGTTACTTAACAATTTGAAAGTATTTTCCTAAATTAAAGATTTAGTTAAATTGTGAACTATTTTAACCTTTTTTTTGACATTTGTTTTTGTTGTTTTCTAATTTCTGGATCACAATTAGTAGTCTTTGTCTTGGCTTAAAAGTACAGGTAACTAGGCCTTAAAATGTTTAAGAAAAAAGTCTGGTCACTACTGGCCAGTTCTGGATACCTGTCTTCAAAGAGTAGAATGCATTCCAATTCACGCATCAAGCCCGTATCAATTATTGGATTAATGTTTTATGACAGTTTATTGCAAATTAATGACTTGCAACTGATTGCTAAAAAGATTTACGGCTACATTATAACGGAGTCTCCGTTAGTAATGCAAAGTCACCGTATAGTTCCGTTTCTCGATAATTCATCTTTATACAATCATTGATTTCTCGTGTATCATGCATTTTGTAACGTCAAAATGCACTGTCAGTGTTACCCGTTACGGTAATATAAAATACCCTAAAATGTTATGGACTAACATTAAAGGAGTATTAGACTAATTAATTAATAATATTTGAACCGAGAATTATATGTAATATATTACGAAGCAATAGAATACGATAAATTCAGGTAACAAACATTTAATTCTTAATGAAGGCGGCGACCAGAATCCCATAAAGAATGTAATATAACCTTAAAACATCTTAAATTTAAATGCCTACATCACGTCCTTACGACCAGAACACGTACGGGCGATGAAAGTGAATAATTGGTAAAATTACAACAGTAAAATAGCCGTCATGTAACATTAAATACATTATCCAATTAAAATTCAGCCAGCACTTTTGTGTTTTTCCACGTGGACTTAGTAAATATGTACTAATTTTAATAATAGGATTATAAGAATATAAACCAAATTCTTACATTTACACTACGTATTACCACATTTAATACAAAACTATTACAATCCCAATATTATTTGTAAAATTTTATACTCTGGTAACATTACAAGGTCAATACACGTTTATAAATTTAAACGTATGACGCATTCGCAGAGTTGAACGCCTTTCGCCTTTCCCGCGCTTAAAAAAGGGGAAAGATGTTTCTTAACCTAAAATAATATAGAGAGAGCATTTACAATCATCTAAACATATCTAATGCACTATATAAAAGGGCACGAGAACGTTAATGTGATTAGCCGATATTGTAAGCGATAATTTGAAGCAACAGTAAAGCTAAATTAGTGCTTTAAAAATTATCTCACTAATGTATAAAAGTTCAGTATCAGAACGTATTCCCGAATAACAAAAATGACTAATTAGGTTTTTTTGTCCGGAGGTCTTCTTTCCCTCACTGTCATGTTTCGGATTAGGTATTTATTCATTATAAATCTTTGTTACATCCCCTGTGTAGTTTAGTAAGTAATAAAAGCAAAACAGATCGTATGGTACAGTTTGTGCTACTAAAGTTGAACAGGATACGAGTGTGCATTAACCCGAATTGCTCGCAATGTGACTAAACTAACGCCATGATTCCTGGATGTGTCATATATTATTAAATGCCAGCTTAAGCGAGACGATTCAATTTAACCGGAATGCACGTTTCATCTGGTTTCATCCTATTGTATATTTTAGTTGACTTGACATATCAGTCCGCCATATTAGCTGTCCTTTTAAAAAAATATTTTTAAAACAATGGCCCCTGATACATTCTGCCAGTGACATTTTTTTGTACAGATTTAAACATTTTGTAGACTTGTGTAGCTACGAGATTTAAAAATGTATGAAATTTAAAATGCGCTTAATTTTTAAGAATGGCGTGAATTTTTCTTTTGATTCAACATTGATTAAAAGAAATTTAATCTCTTTTCAAAAATTCACAGCACAAATTTAAAAAATAAACGATATGACGCGAACCGATGTGCGTGAATTTTGACAGTTACTATGAAGAAGGTTATAAAGCTATTTTTAATGAAACATAAAAATAAATCTTTGTCTAATTTGTTCTACTTAAATGACTAAAAATTAATAACATGTCAACGGTAACAAGAATGTTGTTTACCGCTATACAGAAAACTTAAACTCTAGCGGAGTGTTTATTGTTAACTTTAGAATAGTTGTACCGCAAATTCCGTTTCTCATAAAAGCCATGACTGTTACATTCGCCATAATACCGGTAAAGCACAGCTGTTTATTGTGTTTTGGCGCCATTTTGACGATTGCCAAATGACCGATAATCTTCACTATTGTGACTAATCTAGTTTTAAAGAAGCATTTTTACTATCTAAAATATTTAACCTATACACAATGGTGAAGAAATACCTGTTTTTAACTATGTATTTTTTATACACAAATTTAACCGAGGTATCAAATCTGACAATAATATAACAGAGTACCACTAAGCCAAAGTATTCCTCGTTCACAATATTATTAATAAGGAAACACTCAATTCATAGCTTAATTAGGATGACGAATTCGCTAAATTTAATTAGACTACCCAAAAGCAATGACCAAATCCTTAAAGCCAATAAACAAGCTAAAATCGTAATGCGATTTCGTTGAAGGCGATTAAAATATATGTATATTACGCACAATGACTATCTTTTGAGTATAATACGCGATTTTCGTAATAAATTCACCAACAAATAGAACTATTATTTCAATTTTTTTTACCGAATCTTTATTAAAGATCTTGGATACAAAGATAACGCCATCTATTCTTAACATATTCCTGAAATGCTTTTTTCTACTCCAATAATTTCTGGATTTCACTAATAGATGTCACTACTAAAGGGAGAAATTAAAAATTGGAATGTACCTATTAATGCTAGTAATGTACCAAAAATCTAGAACTTACAACCACAAACAATTTGTATCGAGTTACTGTTCAGTTTACAACAATATCATATAAATTTATTTTCAGTGAAAAGAAAGTGATGCAAGAAAGAGAATTCAGTATCGTTCACGGTTCTCGGGCACGGCCGGATCGTGATTGTTTTTTAATCTGCGGTTTCTTGACAGATTTTTCACTCAATTACGACGTCCACGAATCCAATTTCACAAGAAATATTTGTATGTGCATTCGTATGTTTTATTGATTACAATCTAAAACTCGTTACCATATTTATTTGTTAAATAGCTACTGACCCTTTCTATGTAATGCGTATAATTCGATAGTCCTCTGTCTGCCGCAGCGTCGCTAGCGACATCTAGTAAATGTGTGAAAACAATACAATTGAATTGTTTCCTTAAAAGCATTTCAAAACAACGCCATCTGTTGGCAATCGCTTTTACTACGTCAAACAAACTCACTGTACCATGCACTTAATCACCAAGTAACGAAAATGGCGTTTTATGTGATAAAAAGTAAAAGTGGAACATTCTACGGTTGAATTAATTAACCTACATTTTCCATGTTTCACCGATGAACTTCTGCTTTGTTCGGTACAATTAGGTTTCACAGAACCGTAATAAAATTTATTTCTCAGACACATTTTAAGAATTGGAAAAAAGACATGATTAACAAATTTAACATGGTTACAGATTTTTTTTTTTACTTTTAATTAACTCAATATGTTAATTAGCTGCATTACAGGTATTCCTTTAATCATACTATTTATTTTTTGTACAATCATTAATAAGGGCAAAACATCACTTGATGAAATATTTACCATTGTTTGACATGAACCAAAATGATTTAAATTGTATTTACAATTTTCTAGAATCAGTTATTACACTGCATTATTTTAACACGTATTTTCTCAAAATATATACCGAGTATGTTATATTTTTGTCACGATTGTGACACACTTCTTAATATTGAAATACGTAGACAAAGATGGATTTGGTAATTCTATATCAAAATGGGACTAACATCGATCGGATCAAATGACTATTTTTAGTCTGTACGCATGTCGAATTCAAGGAACATTTTACGAGGTCAGTTGTTCTCTATATCTAGATTCACATTACGTGCTATAATCAACGTAAATAATATATATATACGGATTATTTTATATCAGTATAAACTTATTTTAATACGCTTTATAGCGAAATTTGTATTTTAACTAAGAAAAAGTACATGAAATATTTTAATGAGAATTTATTCTTAGTATTGTAGTCCTCGCCGTTCTCACACTTATTTTATGAAAAGGATGGGAAATAGAAGGTAAGGGGGCGTGTATTTAGGTAGTACATACAAAAATGTCGTACCTATTCTGTGTTAGTAGCATAGAAATGTTTATCTACTATGAAAATTTTAAATCTCTCAGAATTGTTACTGCGCAAATAGAAATGCTCGTTTTCTACGCATTTACGATCTATTACGATCTTGTAGAAATAACATGTGTCATGTTCAAACGATAAAAACTAGAACTACGTACTTTAAACAGAGATTTTTTTTTTATATTTTGTTAGGTTTTTCTTTATGTAGTGTCGACACACATACTCCTACATAAATCTTTAACACATCTTCAGTCTTCTACTTTTATGATCATCAACATTCAACCTCACAACTATTATCTTTTCGTTTAGTTAGTTTTAAGATTTAATTATTTTGCACACTGTACAAGTTTCCGGAGTTTAGGTAACTTTGTTGTGGACGGATATCATGTAATAATGTATGTTTTTTTTTTATCAAATTTTGAACTTTCTAGATAGATACAAAATTATTTTATCTACTTATTGTATGTCAATCAATTAGTCAGATGATAAATTGTATAAAAGTCATAATAAATTTGCAAAAAACACATTTGTTTTTCTTTCTAATAGTTTTGTTTTTCAATTCATATCAATATTTATCTCAATTACTGTGACCTTTAAATCTAATTTACACAGATAATACACTATCAAGCCAATTAATTTTTAATGACTTCCTTTCAATTGTTTTAACTCATATACAATGTTTTTTCCTATTTTTCCTTGTAAAAGACAGATGGCGTTGGCGGTTATTGTTAAGGGTTTTAAACTAGATGATAGGTAGAATACAGGCCATAAAATTTTCAAAAAAGAAGTAACAGGAAATTAAAAAACAAAGTCCTTTGTCTCTGGACGCGTTTCGCAGAGAATTCATTTTTAGAAGCAATGTCTATGACCTCCGTAACTCCGGGAAGGTGAACGTTCCGTGTTGCAAAAACATATCAAATGTTTTTGTTATTGTACTGATGCAAAGAAAAATAATTAAAGCACAGAATCAACAGAAAAATCTTTTATATTTGTTAATCTCTGCCTACCCCTTACGGGGTTACGGGCATGAGTTATTTTTTTCTTTTACTTTACAATTGTATTTTAATCGCTATCAAAGAACGAAAAAAATTTAAACCCCATTTAAATCATGAAATTAAAAAACAATGACTCGTCTAGGTTGACGCTTTATAAACAT
>JAODUI010000019.1:582304-594138 GCA_027563995.1 Papilio gigon | reverse complement strand
ACGAAAAAAATTTAAACCCCATTTAAATCATGAAATTAAAAAACAATGACTCGTCTAGGTTGACGCTTTATAAACATGATGCAATCAATTTTTATGATGAAATCTTTGAAATACCGAAATGTATACCTTTTTCTAAAGTAAACAGAAATTGATTAGAGAACTAAATTGATTCGATTGCAATATAGTTTACATTTATATGTTTTTTGTAATAATTTATATGTTCCTACTTCACGTTACTTATGGCCAATAACTGTTATTGTAACGGTTATTTTAAGGCAAGAAATGTGTGTTTAACGGAAATATATCGGTACAGTAAAGTGTAGATTATGGCTAACTAACTGACGTCAAACTAACCATTGTAGAATTAAGTTAATTTTTAATTAAGAAATGAGCAGTTAATTTATCGACTGAATTTCCATGTATTTTCTTGAAACGCACATCAATATATCTATGTTAAAATGTATATTAGGTATATTGCGTTTAATTAAAACTTAAGTACCATAAAACTAGAAGGTCGTGTTTCTTTTACGTAAATACTGTCTTCTAAATAAGCTACTCATCGTAACATGTAATAATTGTATCAACTAATTAGATTACAAGTTAAATAAGCCAGTACTTGAAGTTTTTCTTCAGACGCTAATATAATAATTTAATAAATTGAAAACTGTATCGAATAATTAAATTTTGACAAAATTTATCGTTGATCTATTTTGATTTATGAATAACGTTTAAAAAACAATATTAAAAATATGTTATTTCTCCTAATCAATATATTTTGTTTCGGTTTCTGGACACTGTACACTTCCAGAGTGCGTCACAAAGGATAGCTTCGTGTGGATTCTAGAACGTTCCAATATAACTGTTTCGCTCATTTTCCTAGCGACCGAGCGAGAGAAGGACAGAGTTCCTCGGCTTCGGGCGGGGCGCGTCGTGTCGGACGACGTATTGATCGACGCATTTTTGTGCTGTATAAAAACGTTCGCCCTCCTCCCGCACTTGCATTTACGAGAGAATTGAAAAAGGAACAAGACGTGTGACAGACATCGTGTGTGATCATTGTATAATTTTTATAAGTTGCTGAATATTATTTAGAAATTTTAGTTATTGGATAAATTCTAGTGAAAAGGTAAGTCCCGCTGTATTTAACTAGAATTTTATGTAATTTGGGTTACACTGTAATACTGCGCAGTTGAATTCGTCGTTCGCCATCTTGTCTGACGTGGTTCAAGGAAATGATCCCTTTTTCTGATGAAATCGTACTTCCTTCAAAGTGTATTTCGAAATATGAACACCAATATTAATCGCCTAAAATCTAATGTTGATCACTTGCATGAATTATTGTTTTATTTCTTTGTCTTGACTTCTAAAAAATTCATGTCGAAACAATGTTATTGAATTAAATTCTTTACATTCTCATCTGTATCTAAATTAAAATATGTAATTAAATAAGTTAATAAAGCAACGAGTTTAAACTAGCGTTTGCAAGGTTTTTTATAGTATTACGTTAGCAACCTCGCCTCGTCCGCCATTTTGCTTTTCATCATCTGTTATTGCAAGTCCTTTGTTTGCATTTAATTTGAGGTATTTCTAAACTTTTTCAATAAAACAATTGTAACCCAAGTTACTAAAATTCCTTAATCTTGAAAATATACCAAAGAAAATTAGTTAATTTTTATTGATCGCTCAGTATTTCTATTCACTTGATAGTATTATTCAACTAACATCGAAACAATAAACTTGCTTTGTTTCAAAAGTAAACGTAAAGGTATTATTTCATAATGGGAACAAAAGCTCCTCTCCAACTATTGTTAATTGTTTCTCCACCAATGTAAATTATTTAAATAAATATAATTAATGTAATATTTAATTGTTTACAGATTTCATTAACAAGATGCAGATTTTTGTGAAGACCTTGACAGGCAAGACCATCACCTTGGAGGTGGAGCCTTCGGACACAATCGAGAACGTTAAGGCCAAGATCCAAGACAAGGAGGGCATCCCCCCAGACCAGCAAAGGTTGATCTTTGCTGGCAAACAGCTGGAAGACGGACGCACACTGTCAGACTACAACATCCAGAAGGAATCTACTCTACATTTAGTACTCCGTCTCCGTGGAGGTATGCAGATCTTCGTTAAGACCCTGACAGGCAAGACTATCACATTGGAGGTTGAACCCTCGGACACCATCGAAAATGTTAAGGCCAAAATCCAAGACAAAGAGGGTATCCCCCCAGACCAGCAGAGGTTGATCTTCGCCGGGAAACAGCTGGAAGACGGACGCACTCTGTCTGACTACAACATCCAGAAGGAATCTACCCTGCATTTAGTACTCCGTCTACGTGGTGGTATGCAGATTTTCGTCAAAACCCTGACTGGAAAGACCATCACCTTAGAAGTTGAACCCTCAGACACCATTGAGAACGTTAAAGCTAAAATTCAGGACAAGGAAGGTATCCCTCCAGACCAGCAGAGATTGATCTTCGCCGGCAAACAGCTGGAAGATGGACGCACACTTTCAGACTACAATATTCAAAAGGAATCTACGCTGCACTTGGTGCTGCGGTTAAGAGGAGGCATGCAAATTTTTGTGAAGACTTTGACAGGCAAGACCATCACATTGGAAGTTGAACCTTCAGACACCATTGAGAATGTTAAAGCCAAGATCCAGGACAAGGAAGGTATCCCCCCAGACCAGCAGAGGTTAATCTTTGCTGGTAAACAGCTTGAGGATGGTCGTACACTCTCTGACTACAACATCCAGAAAGAATCTACCCTGCATTTAGTGCTCCGTCTTCGTGGTGGTATGCAGATCTTTGTCAAAACCCTAACTGGCAAGACCATCACATTGGAAGTTGAACCTTCAGACACCATTGAGAATGTTAAAGCCAAGATCCAAGACAAGGAAGGCATCCCCCCAGACCAGCAAAGGTTGATCTTTGCCGGCAAACAGCTGGAAGACGGACGCACTCTGTCTGACTACAACATCCAGAAAGAATCTACCCTGCATTTAGTGCTCCGTCTCCGTGGAGGTATGCAGATCTTCGTTAAGACCCTGACGGGCAAGACTATCACATTGGAGGTTGAACCCTCGGACACCATCGAAAATGTTAAGGCCAAAATCCAAGACAAAGAAGGTATCCCCCCAGACCAGCAGAGGTTGATCTTTGCCGGCAAACAGCTGGAAGACGGACGCACTCTGTCTGACTACAACATTCAGAAAGAATCTACCCTGCATTTAGTGCTCCGTCTTCGTGGTGGTATGCAGATTTTTGTCAAGACACTGACAGGCAAGACTATCACCTTAGAAGTTGAACCCTCGGACACCATTGAGAACGTTAAAGCCAAAATTCAGGACAAGGAAGGTATCCCCCCAGACCAGCAGAGGTTGATCTTCGCCGGCAAACAGCTGGAAGATGGGCGTACACTCTCAGACTACAACATCCAGAAAGAATCAACACTTCACTTGGTGCTTCGTCTCCGCGGCGGGCAGCTGTAATGACTTCCATCTGTCTGCTCTCCTCTGCACGGGGAGACGACAGTTCAGCTTATTTGCATTCCTTTCATGTAGAGTAGAAAACAAATAAACTGCTTTGGATCTCTGAACTCTGTTTTATTGATTTATTCTTTACCTAAGAACATACAAAGCCAAACATCTGCACGCGCATATCTTTTTAGGCAGAAATGGTACGAAACATACAGTTTTATGAATTTTAGAAGTAACGTAGTAACTTACCCTAACCATAGTCTAGTAAGAGGGTAGGGGGATTTGTGGGTTACATTTTCTCAAATATGAAATCAAAAAAGTTTTATTCATAAACCTTTTTCCGTTTCCATGTAGGTTAAAACAGTCATTAAACCTTTGTGAACTTGTTCATCGAAATCTGGCAAGATTCTGAAGGACATTAAAAAAATAAAACCAATAAGTGTCAAAATCAATAATGAAATAAATTAAAACAGATTGTGTGTTAAAACCTCTGGAATCTAAAGTACTGTTCGAATCATGTACAAAGTTTAATTTATTCCAAGATTTCCGTGAAATATAGCAATATGAATAACGATGGGCAATCTGACCATATGGAGGGTAATTTCCAAACACTCAAAGACCATATAACAAAATTATCCAATAACCAAAACAATATCTTAACAAAATTCGAAGTTCTCAATGAGAACATGGAAGAATTGCGAAGCATCGTATCTCAGTTTACCGACAAAATTAGCTCCTTGGAGGAGAAATCTACAGAAAAGGGGACTGTCAAAAGCGATGTATGTGTTCTGAGGAAACGAATAGATGAACTTTTTACTATCGTAAAGGAGGGAAAGGAAGACCTTTTTTGTCAAAGCGATGACGTACATGAAGTCGAGTCTTGCCATTCTGTGATTTCTTCTTCTTCAAAGGTACTTCACTAAAAAAATATTCCATTTATCGATAAAGGTTGCATCTGACCACATAGAAGTCATAGTATACGAGACTTCAACCGGATACATTCAGTTCCATAGACCGTTTAAAAACAATAATCATTCACTAAAATGTTGAAGTTTGGTAGCCCATGTTTCATATTGTTCTTTCGTCTACCAGGTTGCCATGACGACCGGCCTCGACCGGGACACGATACGCGCCGCTTACGAGGACGTCCGCTCCGACGGCACGCCCACAGAGTGGTGAGTTGAAATATTTAAACCCCCTATTCCCCTAAGTCACTAGAACTACGCTCTGTTTATAACAATGGCATCCACGTGGCTATTAACACTAGTGGAAAAGGGACTTAACTGTAGTGTCTGTTGCCAGGGCGGTGTTCAAGTTTGAGGGCTCGCGGATCGTGTGCTCGGCGCGCGGCAGTGACTTCACCGAGTTCCGCAAACAGTTCGCCGACGATGAGCGCGCCTTCGGGTACCTCAGGTAAAATAGCTGGACTATTGCCCGAACCCTGATCATAAGTTGATATGACTTGGGTTAGTTAGAGTTGTTAATTTGATTAATGTTTAGGTTGCAAATGGGTGACGAGATGTCGAAGCGGCGTAAGTTCATGTTCGTCGCGTGGGTGGGCCCCAACGTGTCGGTCATCAACCGCGCCAAGATGTCTACCGACAAGGCCATCGTCAAAGACATCATATCTGTGAGTACATTGAATATAGCATTACAATTTACATCTATAGTCTAATGGTTAAATGCACAGACTAACTCTCTAGCCGCCGTCGGTTCGAATCCTGCCACTCAACTATTACAATCAACCATATCTCATCACAAGACTACATATATAAGGTATACTGAAGAAGTATGTTAAAAATGAAAGTCATAGTTTTTTATAAAATGTTTATTTAGAAAATATACAATAAATAGCGTTTTTATATAAAAAAAAACGAGTTTGTCACACACACTAGTAAAATGTGAATGCTTTTATGTAATTTCAAATACATCCATCCAATAAACTTACTGATAAATGCAGTTTCAAGAACTTTATTTAGAAGTATTAGGTGACTGCCCAGAGTACCAGAGAGAATGGGACACTGTAGGTCTACAAATTAACGTCTAACTTAACTTTGTTAAGTCTTGAAGGAACAGTAAAAAGGCGCTTTTAAAATTTCTCACAGGACACTTGAAGAGCTGTGTACAACTTTGATGAAGTCTTAGTTAATTTATATAAGGTCATATAAATATTTGCTCACATTAAAATCAACAGTCTGTGCGACTGCACTTATAAAATCATAACCAACAATGCATTTGTACTTTGCAGTATCCAAATCTATCTCCTTACTTCCCGCAATCAATTTTAATTCCACAAGTGTTGCTATTTGAGCTAACAAGTTACTTGTAAGACCTATTCTTTCTTCTAGAATAGCATAAAATATTGCTAACAGTCTATCTAGTGTAAAAACTTTGGGTCCAAGTTGAGTGGTCAGTTTTTCCGTTACTTTTGCTTTGGCTTTGACTTGTTGCAATCTTTTACGTTGTTTGCCATGATTCTTCATGAACAAGCGTTTATCTTCTTTTGGTGGGTTATAGCTAGCAAGATATGCAGCTATGAGAAGAAATTTGGCATAGTACGGGAGTTCAAAGCTCTGTGCAAACGTTTTGGTTGACATTAGTTCATCTTTTAAAGAATTTTCAAAGTTGTAATGTTTTTCTATATTAATTTTGTTCTCTTTGCTCGGTGAACCTGGTTTGCCGTCACTGATTCTGAGATATAAATGAGCTAAGCTTGATTTTAAAACGGGTGTAATATGTCGCCAGAGTCTGTCAACATCACTGGCCTTGATTTCTTCTTTTATTATAGGTTCACAGTATTTGATGAAGTTTATCTGTGCCATGTGTTGCAGTTCTATTAAATCTCGGCAAGGTCTGTAGAATACAGTGAGAAATGCATTCAAAAAGTTTGCAAATAATTGTTGTTCAGACAACTCTAACAATATCTCCTCTTCTATTTTATATTGATTTAATATTTGATCAATGAATGTTTGATGATTCGTAATAATAATGTTGAACAGTTCATCTCTCGTATAATTTGGGAAAAATATCTGTATTGGCTCTAAGGCGCCTATTTTAAAGTAAAAGTTGTCGTAAGCTAAATGAGTTATAAAAACAGTGCATATGTTAAAGTTACAGAATTCACGCAAGCGTAAAAATGTACACGTTAACGAATGATCCATGCCTCTAAGTCTTTCAGCTCGATCGAATATTATAATGAAGGGTTCATAAGTAATTTTATCTACACCAAACTTGTTTAAGTAATTTGTAAGATCGGACAGTGAATCACATTTCATTTCGACATCGTCGTCTTGTAGGCCGGACAGTATTGTCTCGTAGATTATTTTGGGCGTATAACATTCGATGCAATCAATGGTTATGTATTTATATCGTAAATAATCCAACACACTCTTCAAACATAAAGTTTTGCCGGTCGCCATACTCCCGCTGATAAATATAGAAGTAGGTAGAGGTTCATCGTATTCTCCGAACAAATCCAATAATGTATTTAATTGATTTTGTCTACACGGCACTTTATTTAGTAATTCCTGCATGTTTTATTATTTGCTTTCATTGAATTTTGTTTACGTTTAAATACGTTAACTTATGTGACAGATGTCAGTCGTTAGCCAAAACGTTTCATTTTACGCACAATTTTGGTTAAAGAAATGACATGTAAGCAATATTTCGTGAATAAATATTTATTTAAAACTCGTTTCAGAACTTCGCAGTGGAGTTGCAGTTGGAGAGCCAGGCTGAAATAGACATCGATCAATTCAAGGACGCGCTGAACAGAGCGGGCGGCGCGAACTACGGCACCGGAGTCAGGGATTTATGAATTGCACAACCGAACATCGTCTGCGCCTTACCATTTCAATAAAACGATTTTAGACAATACATTTTCTTATTCATTTCTGCAGATAGTTTGTTTTATAGTCGACTACGATGTTTGCGAGCAAACGATTTTTGTGTAAAGTCATGATATAGCGTGTGTATTGAAAAAAATTGTAGCCTTCTTCCAGATTTATTAGTGTTGCTATAATGATTTTTACATATCGGGTGCGACAGCGCCATCTGCCAGCGTAGAGCAATAAGAAAGTTATACGCGTTTTGTTCTAAAGCGTTTTTATCTAAGTAGTGCTTTTTTATATTAATCTTCCAGTCATAATAGTTAATACAATATCCTTTTCATGAAGGTTAATTTATTTTTTTAACATTGTAAGGTCGAACAGAATTTATTTATGGATTTATTTTATCAATAAAAATTACATGTTAAGGCGTTGTGCAATGCTATGTATCTTTGTAACGAGGTTTTTGCCAAAAAGTTGTAATGTTGCCATGTATAAGGCGCGTTAGGTGCATTTATTTTTTTGTCTACTCAGATTTTGATGACCAAGTCGAAATTTTACATTGTATTGTATACAAGAAAGTTTGGATTTTATCTGCTTCTATACATTGAATAGTGTTATTCAACGTAATTATTGCTGGACCGAGCGATAAACGCAAGTAACCAAAATGTGATCTTTTATTTCAATGCCCTCAAATATCCCGAAGAACCCACGAGTTTTGTGGTTAGACCAGTGCCGCCAGGTACATACGTCAAATCAGTGGCCGTCATACTTTTCTATCCAAGAGTAACACAGACCAATGCGAGGTATCACTGCGGCCGCACATTCGTGCACTAAGTAGTTGGCACAACCAACCAATTTAATTTTCTTATGAATTGTAACAAGTTTCCCCGTAGATACTTTTTTTCGTTTTAGAATCAATAAAAAAAAGGTTGAACGGTTTTTGAAAATATTTGTTTTATTTATTTATGTAATTCGAAAGATGCGGGGCCAAACAAACTTCTATCGCGAGCCGTTTGACGACCAATGGGTTAGAATGAAAAAAAAAAAACAATTTACTTAATATATTTATTTAATTATGAAATAAAAACTCCGGAATACATTATTCAGTTCAAATTATGAAGAAAATCTTTACTTAAATACAAAAGAAATGAATTAAAAAAACACATTTAATACATTTGGCTCTGAACACATGGTCGTTGGTTTTCTTTACGTTCATTTACAAAAAAAAAAACATTGATACGTATAAAATAAATGTATATAAAATGCACCACACAGCAATAAATTGCGATTGAAACAAAAAATCTGTAAAACATTTGAAAATAAAATTATGCTTTGATTTTTTTTAAGTTATTGTTAAAAATAAAATTAAAAAAAAACATGATTTATTTTACGAATTGATTCTTAAAGTTATGTTAAAAATATATTAGGTAACAACTAAACTAATGGTAGTGAACTTAGGATACTAATTTTAGTTGAAAAAAAATATAATTCATACTAAAAGGGATTTTACTATTTTTATATAAAACTACCGGACAACAAAATTTGATTGCCTTCTTAATTTCTAATACTAAGTTAAAACTGTTATTTCGCCTACAAATTACTTTAATTAATATTTTAGTGTTATAAAGTCTTCAAAACTATTACCGCGTGAGCTCCGATGAAAAAATATATTTTTAATATTACATCTATTTCTCATAATTGTACTTTTGTATTATGCTTGTTTAAAAAGCAAATAAACACAGACGAACTCTGCTTTTTAAATTCTCCTTTGACGTCCAGGGACGGACGCAGACACCGGCGGACGGGGTCGTTGTTGCGTATACTAGGAGGTACCAGTTTCTCATAGATTTAAATACTAGCTCTCCAAGACGTAGACGAAGTGTTAACAAAATGTGTCTAGATTTTACATACTATACATTAATCGCGTCGCGTTGGTGTTCAGCGGGGGGCGGTCGATGTGACGTCAGGATTATCACTGCTGTTGGGTTGTTTGGGGGGTCCAGTTTACATAGATGTTAGGGAGAGTGTCCGTGACATGGTACATTAATCACGTCGCAGTGTCAGCAGGGGGTGGGTGTGGGGGGCGTGGGCGGCGGGGTGTGTCATTGCTCGGGCGGGGCGAGCGCGCGCAGCAGCCTGCTGGAGGAGTGCGCGCCGAACAGCACGTTGAGGAGCGCCACGCCGTAACCGGTAGCTCGTTCACCCTGGTACAGAAATATGTATAACTTAAAACTACCGAACTACAGCTCGGTGTCCTTTAAGAGTATTTAAGTGTGGATTTAACCAAAATCTACACTGAGCTATTGTTATAATCATAAAAACACTGTGAGTACTGTAATTACAGTAATATATGTAAGAGTGCATACTGTTACGTAGGAGAAAAGGGCACTTGGATGATGACGATGATGACTTAACTTAGAGTCTTAGGGGGTGTGTGTGTTTGGGGGTCCATGTCAGGAACTATGTACGTACGCAGTGCGCGGGCGCAGCCATGTCGATGTGCAGCCAGCCGCCGCGGAAGTCGAACCCGAGGTGCGACAGCACGAACAGGCCCGCACAGGACGGCTGCGCGTTGTTGCGGTCCTGCACACAACGTTAGGACAATCAAATTAAATACATACCGCAATGACACACTGTTGGCTCCGCTATGCAGCAAAACAAAAGTATGAAACAATTAGCAAAAATTAAAACACACGGTATATAAGGTCCCCGACCCATATCATGTCGGGGGGTCACATAGAACGTCATAAAAAAAAAAACTACATACAATTAGTTAAACCGTCTAGTTTTTTTATCAGTTTTCTATTTTTAAAAGTTGGTTACCCAGTTTTTGCGTGACTTACACTATGCCTTGTCAAATGTATATTTTTTTTTAGATGTATGTCATCAGCTAAATTATTAGAACAGTATATAAAAAAAGCGAAAACACATGACTAATTATTGACATGCAAAACATTCATTATAAAACAGCAACAAATTGAGATAGAATAATCGAATTCAATAGAAATGAGAAATTATGTATGCAAATCATTTATTGTCTATGAATTTTTAGAAGATTTCGGTGATTATATTAATGATACAAAAATGTCCGTGATTACAACGTTATAACGGTAAAATTGCTTGTTATAATTTCTCATTTCCATTGAATTCGACTGTACACTATGGCCTGTCATACCGCGACGCTGTTCTTCATGTCGGCGACGACGCTGGTGAACTCGGGGAAGTGCAGCTCGGGCGCGAAGGGCAGCGCGTGCGCCAGCTCGCCGCTGCGCCGGCCCGCCGCCACGCAGCGCCGCTCCAGCCGCGCGCAGTTCGCCACCACCGCCGCGTGGTACTTGCCCGTCGCCGTGCCCTGCGACACCAGCTCATCGAGACGTGGTCAAGGATTGGGGCTTGAGCCTCCAAGAATAGCAGTAAAATAAATTGTTTATGTGGAAAAAAAAATATGGTACATACTAGCTCTTAGTTTTTTTTTTTATTAATATTATGAGTTTTTGTTATTTACTAATATTTCTTGTAACCATTATTAGAAAGCTTGAAAAAGTTTATGTTAGGATATGGTTCACATAATCTAATGATGGGATTCGAACATATGACCGCTAGATTGGTAGTCTGTAACCATTAAGCTATTGGCACTTCATTTTAGTTTAGTTACTTAATTCACTAATATTTCTTATACGATTTGAATTACAATCTAGACTTGTGCTGCGGTCGACAACAGTCGAATGGAATTCGAACAAATGACCACGTGATCGGTAACCCGTACCCTTAATCATTAGGCTACCGCTTAAATATAGAACCGCACCTTAAACTTACCTGAGCTCCAGTCAGTGTCGCGATGTCCACAATAGTGTCGGCCTTGAGGTCCCTCTGTGCGAACACCACGCCGTCGCTGAGCACCAGCCGACCTGACGAACAACATTTCATATTTTATTAACCTTTCATGTTAAGCGAAGAGATGAACTAACAAACAAGATGATGAGATTTAATGTATGCTATACAGGTAGAGGTAGACAGAGGATATTATGTAAGTATGTGAATTCAGATATAAGGGCATGTAATAATTGAGTACATTGCGCGGTTACCTTCAGCGTCCGTGTTGTTGATCTCGACGGTGCGGCCCGAGTACAGGCGGTGGATGTCGTCGGGTCTGTGATCACACACTGTGTTAGTTCACTTGTCACCATTGTGTCATGACACTATTTACATCTATAGGAAATATCATTCAGGTTGAATATGAATAGGGGTAACTAAAGGATTAGCTGGGATAAAATTATCAGGATCTCCTAATAAGTATGGATTAGTTAAAGTTAGAATTCTTAATAGAAATAATAATATAATAAATCCAATTAAATCTTTAAAAGTAAAAAATGGATGGAATGGAATTTTATCAAGATTGCTATTTATTCCTAAAGGATTATTAGATCCAGTTTGATGTAAGAATAATAAATGAATTATAGTTAATATTAAAATAATAAATGGAAAAAGAAAATGGAAAGAATAGAATCGAGTTAAGGTTG
>JAODUI010000019.1:567051-578385 GCA_027563995.1 Papilio gigon | reverse complement strand
TTTGTTCATTTACTAATCTTTCGTGTGACCATTCCTGGTAAGCTTGAAAAAGTTTAAACTACTAAAACTTTCGTGAGACATTTCAATATACTACTTATAAAACGGCTTAACTCACGTGTAAATCGGTGTCGGTACCACGTGAGTTAAGCCGTTTTATAAGTAGTATATTGAAAAAGCTTGTTAGGATATGGTTCACAATGATCCAATGGTGACTAACATACGCCTGCTAGATCGGTATACAGTACCCTTAACTAACGGGCAATTGGTGTTTATAACGTTGGTGCTGTCAATACTATAATGATAAGGATATATTGTCAATAAGGATATTTTAATGTACAGTAGCAGCCGTTCGCTGTGTTACACTTAAAAAATTACCATGTTCGCAACCTTATCACAAATTAACGAATGAGGAGAACAATAACCGGAATAATATTCAAAAAGCAATTAGTCATCTATCTGCTCTGATCACGCACCGATTTTTTCTCCCAAACGTATTTAAAAATCGCATCCCATTAACTCGCCTCCGCGTCCTCGACTCAATACATACGAAACGTTCAAGCGACTGTTACTGCGAGCTGGAACACCGCGAACGGCCGCGTCGGTACATGTACCTGGTGGCGTTGGGCCCGACCGCGTTCTCGGCGAGGCAGAGCACGGCGTGCACGTCGATGTCGGGCTGCTCCGCCACGAAGGCGGCGAAGGCGCCCAGCGCGGCCGCCGCGCCGCCGCAGTCGCCCTTCATGCCCACCATGGAACTCTGCAAATACATGCTATTTCCGTTATAAACATATTTACTAATATTATAAATACGAAAGTTTAAATGGACGGACGGTTTATATCTCCAAAATAGAGAATCGGATGGAATATTAGTGTACAATTGTTATATTAATAGTCTATGGTAAATTTTACTTTTAACAACATTATTCACATAGCGAAAAACACACTAGAAGACATATTTAAAAATCATATTATATTTTGTCAGTGGATTTACACAGTATGAAGAACGCATTGTCCAGCGGTGGGCAGACAGAGGCTGATGATGACTCTGAACATAGCACTAGTCGATGCTTAGTACAATGTTAGGTTAGGTGAGCGTGGGGATGGCACTAAGCAAACGACCTTGAAACCTCGTAAATAGGATTCAATCTGGTATTGTGGATGTCTTTATCATCCTGTCATACATTTCCCTCGTTCGTTTTGAAAATAAAAGCAGTCAGTTGTCCAAGATGTGTAGAAGCAGACATCACAATAATAAAACATACCCTTGCCTTGATACTGAGACCGCCGGTGTCGTACACGATGCCCTTGCCCACCCAGGCCACGGAGCGCGCGGCGCCGGGCGCGCGGTACGACAGGCAGACGAGCGCGGGGGGCTGCGCCGCGGCGCGCCCCACCCCGTACAGGCCGCCCATGCCGCGCGCGCGCAGCTCCTCGCCGCGGATCACTGTCGGCTCCGCTATGTTCAAAGATTTTGCTACCGCGAACGCCTCCTGTAAATTATTTCATTTGTAACAATGTATGCCAGGAGGTCGTTGGATGTGGAAGGCGGAGGACCGTATACTGTGGAAGGCATTAGGAAAGGCCTATGTCCAACAGTGGGCACACAAGGGCTGTTGATGATGATGATTATGATGTAGCCAACATTTTGTTTCGGGTTATCCTTGATACGGCTGGAACTGAAATTTGAACATAACCCCCCGCCCGCACGAATTCACTCTCCCTGAAGAAGGGTTTGGAACTAGTCGGTGCCGACACGAGATGAATGACAGCCGTGTTATCTTTAGTTTTCGGTGGACTAATTGTAATGTGACTTTTACTGGATGGTACTGAGACTGAACGTAGAGTGTCTACTTTATAGAGGAAATAAAGGTTTTTTTTTGTTAGTGGGGTTTGTTGTTTTAGTATAGTGACCTCAATACGTCATGCAGAACAGCCCGGCAGTGTCTGAGTACAATTTTCGGTATCACGGCTCGCCGAGGCCACTACCGGAGATCGTCAGCAACATAAAGGGTTGACTGTCCCCACGCAAAATACTACTGCTACCAGTTACCTCAATGATGTTGTCGACGTTCATGATGTTGGCGGGCGTGTCGGTGATGCGCGCTGCCAGCCGCGTCATGTCGGCCAGCCGCTGAAGCGTGCGCACCTCGCCCTCGCTCAGGCTGCGCTCCTGCAGCACGGAGTCCACCAATCCCATCTCCTCGTCGTCCGACTCGCCTTCTACAACACGATTACATTGATTTGATTGTACTAGTTCAGGTCTCCGGTTGCGGAAATATCCTTGATGAGGCCAAGGTTCATCATGGCTATCTTTGGCCAAGGCCTATGCCCACAATTAGGCGATATGCTGAGTAAGCAGTTCCTTGATTTGGCTAAAATTAAAATTATCAAAGCTCATTGGTAAAAACTTTTAATAGTTGACACTCTCTTGCATAGTGATTCGACCATTATTCAAATAGTAAGACATCTTACCACGCTTCTCGTCAGCGACCAGCACAATCTCGACAGTAAGGTCCCTGCGTTCGGGCGGCGCAGGCGCAGAGCCCAGCGGGGCGGAGTCCGTGCGCGCGGAGTACTGCGGCACGGCGCGGGCGATCGCCACCGCGCTCGCCAGCACGTCTTGTTTGCGACATACTAACTGTGGAGTAGTGGTACTTAATGAAAATTCATATTCGGTGTTTCGATTTAAAATTTAAAAAGAAATACTTCGTTTATGGTCAAATTAATACAAAATCATATTCACATAAAATCTATAATGTTATATATTGGCCATTATTATTAGAAATTGTAGTAAATTTTAAACAGTTACATTAACAAGTATTTCACACTTACCACAACAAACTCTTCACTGACATTTCCCCGTTGTCCGTTTTTTACAATCTTGGAAAGTGCATGACCTCTAGATGGAGCGGCGTGGCGGGAGCGCCGGGCCGGCAGTGCGGCGAGTGACGCCCCACGCGGCCACAGCTCGCACGAGTCCCCACCTGAGACTACACTGAGACCTCTCTGCCATACCTGAAAGGAAATTGATAAATAAATGCTAAGGTTATTCATTTATAACCTGTCATCATCATCATCAGCTCACTATATGTCCCCACTGAGGGGCTTAGAGCCTACCCTATCATCAGGGGTGACTAGGCCATAGTCAACCACACTGGCACAGTGCGGGTTGGATATCTTTGGATTTACTTGCTTATATATAGGTTGTTTACTTTATCATAAGTATGTTGGATAAATGTACACAAGGAAATGGACACACTGGTTCAAAGCCAGAATCAAACCAAGTCCTGTAGAAGTCAAGTGTTTAACCTCTGATCTATTAACTATGTATATAATTGTGCTTTTAAGATTGCAGTAAACAACTGAGATGGCTTACTTCCAGTACACAGCCTTAGATTCAAAATAACTGAGAGATTTTTTTAAATACCTTACAATTATTAATTAAATATAAAATTAATAATACCTCTTCGGAAACTCTAGGTTCCAATTTACAACGCACATCCTGCCATGTTAGCGTGTTGAGATGCGTCGCCTGGCCCACGATCAGAACTGGTTGTGTCTCCGGATCTGATGTTGTCAGTCCGTAGTGGAACTTTACATTTATTGCCGCAGAAGACATTCTGCAGACTGGAATATTATGTTAAAATACTATTAATATGTAAAACATAGCCTGTATAATACGAATGTTTTTAGTTTTGCTCATTCGCTATCACAAGATCAATTTGAATAAACTAACCTATACAATGTTACATACGAAAAATGTTCACTAAGAAAATCTTTACGTTTAATGATACTAAAATCTTATGTGTGCAAAAATGACATTGTAGATTAAATTATTACTAACGTTTATTATATTGTGTAAGTGAAAATTTATACAAAAATTATGCGACAATTTAAGGTCAGTTACCTGCATACTTTAATGGATAACACCTAACTGTAGTAACTAACTTAGGAAATATATTAAGTATTAACATGATAGCTTACATAAATATTAATAATGACAATATACAAAACAAATAAGATAAAATCAACGTGTAATCTAGAGCGCTAAGTTCAAACTGTTTACCTCTTTGATTTGAAGTATCACTTTATCAAATTACGTAACATTTAATTTTTGTACTTTTAACAATGTAAAAAATGTTTTATAAAAAGTATTAAAACTATTAAAGCTTTATAATTATTAACAAACTGCTGTTGCACTTCACTTTTCTTTCTTTCTTTATTTCTAATCAACTTGCCAAATCATTGTTTGATAAATGCGTTCTGAAACTTCAACAACAACAATGATTTTAATATTTTATTTTATAATAATTTATGTAAATTACTATCTACTTTAATATTTCTAAGGAACCATTTAATTTATTTTAATGGTATTAAAATAATACTGTTCAATCGAATTACAAAAAATATTTGATTGTTGAACGGCTCTTTACGTTCCGTTTCATACTAGAAATTTTTAACTATTTTGGTTTTAAACTTAGGTAAATGACATTAACGTAGTAAACAAGAAAATATAAAAGTCTGAAACTATTTCATGTTAACGAGCTCTTGCTCCAGTAATTATAGTAGATTCACTAGCTTATGAAGGAAGTTGGCGGACATATTTTTTTTAAATTTCTTTCAAGTTTAAACACAAAGTTCGTAAATTGTTAATATTTTACTTTTACATTACATGTAAATGCTTATTCCTTATATCATAGGCGATACTTTAGTAAATAAAAGACAATTAAATTGTATTTTTCTTTATTATTTTCTTACATGCAGCTATTAAAGAAAACCACATAACAAAATTATAATTATAGCATGGTAACTTGCTGTCGCGTTAGCCTATAGTCACTTATTGAGAAGCCTTCATTTATAAATAAGACATTTTTTTGTATATAACTTTCCTTACAATTATTTTAGTAAGTTTAATTAGGTTACTTGGCTTGGCAGTGTTAATAAATGACATTTGTCTTTAAAAAAAAATATAGTTGATAATTATGATTTTACAAAAAAAAAATGAATGACTAATCACATTCGCCGACCTTTAAACTTTATAAAAGAAGTTTGTTTATGAACTGTTTCATATTGAACTATTTATTTGGTATTTAATTTGTCATTTATCAACACTACATCGATAGATTAATTAAATAATTACTTATTGTTTGTGACTTTTGTATTGAACAAATCGTTTAGTAGAAGCAAACGCCCATAAAACCGTGTAAAAATTTAAATATTCTATTGCAATCAATTTTTCGTAACACACGTAATTTATACGAATATTAGTATTTTTTTTTAATATTAATGCTAATCTTTATGAAATGATACATTAAAAATTACGGGCATTAATGCAGACTTGATTGTCAAACTGTCAAAACAATGTCCATCTCTTTATGTTCATTGTTTACCAGTATACCTGCTTATTTATAGTAGAAATGATAAAAGTAATATCTTGTTTAGGGCCATCTATCTATTATTTCTCTCTTGGACATGAAAAGTAAATTATATAAAGGCACTTCACTGAATTACATAAAAAATACATTGAAAACATTGTCCCGATATCACCAATTATTCCTATACCAATAACCATGGTAAAAGTTTACATTTAAAACTATTAAACATACCATCAAATTACGTCAAAATTGGAATTCACTGATTAAAAAAATTGTACAATAAAAAAACAACGCACCAGTAGAAATTGTAATAAATTGGCAATATTAAAATTACAACAGTATGTTAAGTACTTTAAAAAGCATTTAATTGTACATGAAATCAAATATTAATGAATTAAATAACAAAATAAACAAAAACAAACAAGTTTGACATTTGACACTTTTTTTTTCGCTAAGCGGGCAAAGTGCTGGTCATACAGCCAAAGCTAACGAAACGAACACCATATGTCATTTTTATTCAATCACAATTGCATTATAAAACTTAGTAAAAAATAAAAAAAAAACATTTGTAAATAGTTGGAATGCCAACATATTACCAGGTTTGATTTTGTCTTTATTTGAAACACATCAATAACGAACAAAACATCTTAAAGCAGTTATTATGAATTGCTTTCAAATAGGCCAGACATGATCGCAATGTGCATATTTGATAAAACTTTAAAAATACAAGCTGCAAAAATTTCTCATTTCAATATATTTTAACCACAACATTAACATTAATAATATTATACAAGAAAAATACTTATTGTCATTTTTAACTGACATTTCTTATCTTAATTCAAAGATTACAAGTGACCCTAACACAATACTGGGTACTATTAAAAAAACAACCAAAAAAACCCGTACTTGTACAAAAAGGAATGCCACGCTTCATTGTCAAATTTTATCGATTACAGATGTACTGAGAAATTATTTTCCTTCAGCCTAACTAGAGACTTTTTCTGAACACGATGACACCCGAACTGTCAATGAATGACCATATTAAACGAGTGACATTTTCATATCTATTAATATGGAACTTTATTGTTTTGTGTCAAATGTCGAAATGAATAATATCAATCTCTAAGATGGGTACAGAAGTTATTTGAGAGAGCACGATTAATATGAACTTTTCACAAAAAATTACGAAGGAAAATCTTTTCTCACTATATTTGAATACATACGTAACACTGTACTTTATTTTAGGACTAAAAGAAAATAAATACAAAAAATATTAAATTCAATAATAAAAATTACTCGTGTCACTGGCTGACAATAACATTATTGTCTATGGGTTTATTTTGGAAATTTAACGTTTAAATTTATGATATAAACTCGTCTGTTCTCTAGTCTGTGATTACAGCATTATAAAGCTAAAACTGTTTAGATAGGTTTGTTAAGATTTCTTATTTCCAGTGAATTCGCAATACAGACTTAGTTTATTATAAAAAAATTATATATGTTCTATTCATCATACTTATAAAAGTCTGACTAGAACAAATAAATAAAATTCCTTATTTAAAAAAAATTACAGTTTAAAAAAGTAGAAAGAAAACGTTAATTTAATTTTATATACATACATAAAATTTTAATTTAATATTAAAAGATACATGATGTCATTATTTATAATAACAAAATCATTATGTGATAATAAATAAAAACCCAATTGAATACATGCATCGTCATCATCAGCCCTTGTCTGCCCACTGCTGGACATAGGCCTTCCAGTACCTTCCACAGTAGGCAGTCCCTTCGCATCCAATGACTTGCAATCACATTATCATCAGCTCACTATACGTCCCCACCGAGGGGCTCAGAACCTACCCTATTATTAGGGGGTGACTAGGCCATAGTCAACCACGCTGGCCCAGTTCGGGTTCGTTGACTTCACACATATCTTTGAATTTCTTCTCCGATATGTGTTGAATACACACATACATACGTAACATCACTGTTTCATCAATACACAAAAACATATAATAAAAAAAAAACAAATAATAACACCACAAAGAGAAGAGAGCAGTATGATACAGGATGATAAAAATTGTCAATGAAGCGTCAATATTTTAAATAAAAAAACAAACAGTATATACAAAGTCCTAACGTGATCTTCCACGGCGCGTACAAAGACTTTCTTATATTTTTTTTATGTGACTGAGATTTTTTTGTACGAGCGTTAAATCAATGGAAACCCACAACACCTACAACTAGCAACAACATCGAATTTATCCTATATAGAAAAGATCTCGCCGAAAGCGCGGCCGCAGCGAGCGAATGGACTTACCCTAGACACTGCAGACACTGCTATTCGAATTTAAAACATAAACCATAGACAAACCACAATTTACGTTATAACTAAAAAAGAGCCAATAATCTGATGGTTTCCCGATCACGTGGTCGAGAGTTCGAATCGCCAACCAACTATTGTAAACAATATCCTACCACAAGCTACAGCTTAATTTGAGTGATAAAAGAAATATTAGTTAATTAACAAAAATCTACTAATATTTTACTATAAGAAAAAACTCCAAAATTCAACATTTGTTGTACGAAAAAAACTAGCTACTCTTAATGTACAATATCCCGTCACATTATCTGACAAAACTAAAAATGTCAAATACTGTTATGGCCGTCTATGGAATTTGCCGTGCCTCCTAATTTAGGCTCTTAATCGAAACGCTTACATACTGCTGTCTCTTTCACTCTCATTGAGAAGACAGAGCCACCAGTACGTACCAGTGTCAGCGCGGTGCCAGCCAGTTAGACAGTACTACATGGAGTTGTAAAAAATAACATCTAGCTCTCTATTTTAATCTTTGAAACATATCATAAGGCACATTATCCTACGAATATTAAAACCTTTTTAAAAAATAATATTTAGAAAAGGAACATCCTGTAACACTTTGATCATGTTCTAATAACTATGCATTTGTACTCTAATCATCAGAAAATCTCGGTTTAAAGTACGTTTCCACCGCGCGAGTTAAAGAAGGTTGACTTGCAGTGAAAACCAACTTTTATTTACTCCATGTAGTACTAATATCGACTCTCACATTTTGTGCACATTTAGATATTAACAGCCTTCTGTTATAAATTGACAATATACAGCATGTTGCGAAAATGTTTAAGTCAGTAGAATAAATACGTCGCATTCAAATTAATATTATTAACATAGATATATTTTTCTGTAATGGCGTTATTCATATTTAAAAATCATAACACTGTCCGATTCGACACTTTAAATTAAAAAAAAAATTCGGTACACTAGTTTTTAGATTCACATCACTAGTAATGTCACACTGACAGCTGTCGAACATGACTAGTAGCGTTTGCCTTAGCTGACTGTCACTACGTCTTTGACGTTGCAATATTTTTTGTTTCCTAATTTCAGGAAAATGAGTACAAGTGTTTTACACGAGAACAAAGAATTTTAAAAACAAAAACCGTTGGAAATTACATATTTCACAGCCGCGATTTTAAATACATACAGTATTTACATCATAGACTTTTTTCCATAAAAAAGAAATTGATTGTTGAAAAATAAAAGCGCCAATAGCTTAATGGTTAAAGGTACGGACTGCCGATCTAGCGGTCGTGGGTTCGAATCCAGCAATTCGACTATTGTGAACCATATCTTAACACAAGCTTAGAATGATTACAGAAAATATTATTAAGTATAGAAAAAATAACATTTTTTTATAAGAAAAAAGCTAACAATAAGATATATAGAAATTAGCAAATAATAATACTCGAAAGTATTATTTTTAATTAATATCAATAAATTCAAAGGCCTGTTCTATTACGCCTTTTTCATATATGAGGTAGACAGCGCATCAACGTGACGCTAATGGACAAAATTAACGAGTAAATATTTCATTTAAATATTGCATTGATAAGTAAATCTAAATATAGTGCAACCAAGAATACAAAATCCTGGCCAGAGGGCGCCACAATCGACTTGGTTACATCACTTTCTAATGTACAATCGAAAACATTCGCGGTGTTCCACTTTAAAAAAAATTGCCTTGTACGCAGATTCTGCCTTTTCTCATAAATTGACCAATGAGGAACAACCGGGATTATTGTAAAAAGTAATTAGTCGGCTACCCGCTCTGACCACTGACCGACTTTTTTCTCAGATATATTTAAAAACTGCATCCTATTGGTTCGTGCCCGCGTCGTCGACTCAATGCGATGTTCAAGCGACGATAGCTTTTAGGTGGAACACCGCGAACGGGCGTGTTGGTACGGAAACAAATTAGTTCCAAATTTGTCCGCAATATGGCCACGTTTTATATTTCTGGTTAAGCTTATAATTTATACGCGCAATTAATACATCGTAATAACATATTTTGTTTATTTGTTTAATATAATAATTCATAATTAAACGAATTTCATTCAAATCTTGACTTCATTTCAAGTTATAGGGTGTTCTAAAACATAAAATTTTAGAACACCTCGTTTAGTTGATTTTTACTTCATTTTCCATTGAATGCAACGTCGTGCAATAATTATAACAACGCCTCACAGTTGGAGGGTGTCCAGTGACAATCTTTAAAACATTTTTGCATAATCACAAAATATTTTAGTAAAGTCGAGGTAAAAAGTCAACCTCCAATTTAAGTCCATACATTTGTATGAATTATAAAATGGAAAAAAAAACTATTAGCATGAAATGTAATTCAACAATGCTCATTTAAGCAATACTGCCACACTCAGAATTCATTAACTGGCCATTATCAGGTTCTTTAGTATTTTGGGCTGTATAAGTATTACGTAAGCACTATAGAGGGGCGGAGTCTTTGTTTTGCTTATTTTTGAAGGGGGAGGGGGGGTTAATAATTGTAATAAATGTGATTACGTAATACTTGAAGAGCCCTTATTACAAAAGATACATGAAGCGGATGTTTCAGTAGTTTTTAGACATTTTTAAATACGTTAATGTCTTACTAAAGCTCAGCTAAGCGACTCCCTTAGTGGCCAATGGCAGTAAGAGCTTTAAAAGAGTCGATTTCATACAAATCTCGCACTTAAAGCGGCAGTTAATTAAGTTGAAAGTCAGTAGCGGCTAGCAGTGTGCCGAAGCGAAGCCGCTAGCAGAGTAGCTCGCAAGGCGGGATACGCTGGAAATAGAAATTAATATATTAATATGTGAAACGAAGATTTTGCATATTTTTAAACTAACTATGCAAACTGATGAACTTGTTTGAGACAGTTATTGTAGAGGATTAAAAAAAAATCTTTAATAATGATGTATTGTTGATTTTCGACAAATGGACGACCATTAATTAGGACATATACATCTTTCTCTGAAGCGACTGAGACTAAACACCCGATAACCATTGTTGTTGAAAGAAAAAAAAAACAGTTTCTGGCTCAAAAGAAATAATAAAAAAATATATTATTTTAGTAGGTATTTTCAAATATATTTTGGTATGGTCATGTAATTTAAATAGTCCAAACAAGTTTCATTTGATTACGTATACGTTTTGCGCACGCACGTGTGCTTTCTGTGTATGCAAGTGTGCGTTATGTACGTACGTGTATGGCGAGACGCGGTCACCAGATGGCGGGCGCGCGCAGGCCGGGGAAGCCGGCGTCGCGCGCCTTCCAGTACTCCCCCGAGAACACCCACACCTCCTCGCCGCCCTCCGTCACTTTGCTGCAACGATATACAATACTCTCATAACCACGATACTATCGGGCTGACGCTTAAATTTTAAAACCGACTTAAAACAGGAGAAGATTCTTAATTCGTCTGTTTGTGTTTTTATTAACCGTATTACCACATATGACCCCTGGTATTCCGATTTCGAACAGCCAAATTATCGGGGCAAGGAACATGCCAGTTTAAATAAAAAAAAAAACAGATAACTTGACTAATTACATATCACAGCCAGGTTACGGCACATTAAGCTTC
>JAODUI010000019.1:545712-566951 GCA_027563995.1 Papilio gigon | reverse complement strand
ATCGTACTTGTGTAAAAGGTCACATTTTATACATGTACACTAATATACTAATACACACACTTAACATAATTAGAGTGTTCATATGTAAGATAATAACAAAACAACTATTTCGCCGGCACGGTGTCTTAGCGTTGTTAATAAAGAAAACGCAGTTTTTAACATCCAGTCCAGTACTGCAATAATATTGAATCAATGATTTAAACCGATCAGTTTCCGAACTGTGACCAAGTATGAAATATGTGGGCTGTGATCAATGACCCATTCGATCACAATCCATCATGTCGGAGCGAACCAAAGCAGACTTAGTCCTCGATCTAACTACTAACTTAAGCATGCCGTATTAGATACTCAAATATAATACTGTGACTATTTCAAAAATCTTTATAATGTATAAGAAGGTCAATATGCCATTCTGAAGAGTCCTCTCAGTGCAAGTTGGTCGAAGGTGATACTTTTCCCGGATTAAAGTTATCGCTGAACGGCAAACTGAATACAGAATGCAAAAGCTTTCAAGCTTTTATACTTTTCATAGTTTGCTTACTTAGAAAACTAATTTAAAAATTATTGTAAAGAAAAAGATATTAATCTCAGTAAGTCAATAAATATAATTAAAGAAGACCCTAATAAAGCGACAATATCCTAATGCCCAAGGGTACATTTCCAATCATGTTGTCGAAAGTTCGAATCCCGCCATTCGACTTATGTCGGAAATTATATCTTAGCACAATCTTAGAGCTTAGTTGGAGTGGTAAAATAAGTATTAGTTAATTAAGAAAAAAACTGCTAATATTTTATTAATAAAAAATGATTCAAGATGTTAAATAACTACTCAATAACTTTACACTCGTGTGTTAGCATAGTTACCAACTCTAGTATCTGAAGTACGCCAGACCTGTGCCAGAATGCAGACTACATTTTTCAAGACTCAAGCATTTGAACACAGTCTTGAACATTTACTGTCCACGCTTCCCTCTATTTATGTTAATGGCCTTAAAAGTAATGCTGGTAAAGGATCACTAAGATAAATACAACAGTTTAAAAACAGATTAACATATATTTGTTAAAAGGGGTATTTCCAACGTGAACATGATTATTCAATAATGCCAATTGCCTATTAGTTAACGGTATAGATTTCCGATTACGTAGGTACGGTTTGAATCTGGCTATGGCTGTCGAAAACTATATTCTAGCAAAATACTAGAGCTTATATAATATGCTAATCTTTTACATTTTTAGTGAAAATTTATCTTTGTTGGATTAAAATTAAAAATCTTTTAATTGTTTGAGCTGTAACTATTATTCTATCAAGAATTATAATACGTCGTACATTAAAATGTCGTTGGACGCGGAAAGCGGAGGACCGCATACTGTGGAAGGCATTGAGAAAAGCCTATGTACAACAGTCGGCAGACAAGGGCTGATGATGATGATGATGATACATTAAAATCTTACAAACTTAATAGAAAGAAAAAAATTCAGGTTTTCCCGTTGCGTTCACGTTAAAATAATTAAACTAAAAATATGCATTTTTCAACGCTCTGGACGAAATATGTTAATTTAATATTTCAATTTAACTTGCTAACAATTTCTGCTTAATAAAACAATGGACGGAAGTCTTTATTACAACAAAGCAAGCTAGAAATTAATATTAAAAGCGGAAGTCATAAAAATCCCTTCTTTGTAAGAAAATGAGACTTGCAAAAACGAATGCGACATTTCACGAGAAGAGTATTACTTGTGAATTTAACCTGTCTTATAGCAAAGTAAAGAATGTGAGGTTTTATTCAGAGCTCAATGTAATCTTTAACTTTTCGATGTATAGTTATTGATAAGTCCATTAGTAATATTAAGGTTATCTTGTAGAGAGTGAAAACTAGAGTTTGTGTATCAACCGAATTCAGTGGTTCGATTCTTCATCGTGTGCCAAACAGACGAACCACAATAAATGTTTATTGTCCTCGAATTACTCAAGTGAGAAACGGTATAAAGAGAAAAGAATGGGGCTTTCGGAAGGGACCATGACAAAAGCGATCCTTCTTCGGACCACCAGCCGTGACGGCGCTTACATTAAGGTTATCGTCATCCGCCAAACCGAACACAAAGCCGCGCCGCAAAGAGCCATATGATTCATGGTTCCGACTCACTATTATCGTAACCTAATTGTTTACCGCAATACATTTTACAACAGGAAACTTTAGAAAAATGCTAAGTTCAACATTATGTTTTGATTTTAAACCATTTCATTATAAACCATTCTGATATTAACCGTACGTTTACGAATAGTTCTTGTGTAACTATTACAGAAAATATTTACAAATTTGACTACAATTTTGTCCAACCAAGCTTCAATTATTTATTACAAAAGTTAGTTGGTGCCCATCGTTAGAAGTAATTTTAATTCAATCTCGCTTTTTAAAGCAGCGTTGTTGACAACAACAGCCAGAGTAAGATACTAGGTAACGTAGACTACACTTATCATGAATGTTATTGCTTAACATATAATATTTAATTTAATAAGAAGTTTTGAACATTTTATTGTTGCTAAGAACTTGTATAAGTCCCGAGACAAATCGAGGTCGCGGACATCGCCTTATCTCGAAAGCGTCGCATTTCTCCCGGGATGAAACATTATCGTGCTCTTGTAAATGCTCCGTTCGATTTCCTGCAAATTCATGTAATTTAATATTAAATATTTTATATTGAGTTGACGCATTTGATGTGAGTGTAGGTGGCGCAGTTGTAAAGCGCTTGACCGGAGCGGACCGTACTCGACATTGTCCAGGTTCGATCACCGCCTTGTACCAATGTGTTTTTACGTTTTTCTAATTTCATATAAACGTTATCCGACGTTCTTACGATGAAGGAAAACATCGTGATGCAACCAACCCAAGAAATTAAAAGATACGTGTCAAATCTACCAACAGCTGCTGGGTCAGCGTATTGACTATACCCTAGGCACCCTAATTATAAGGTAATTACCGAGCCCCTCCCTGGGGACGTATACTGAGCTGATGATGAATTCACGTAATCCTGGCACACCTCTTTCACATCTAGATTCGTTTTTACATGTATGGTAATTAGGTACAACGTTTATACGCGGGTTAAATGATATCTTATACTTACAGGCCTGAACTACTTGGGAATTCTACGCCAATATTTCTAAAAGCGTTTCTTATTTAAATTTTATAACGTATCTAATAAGCGTGGGTAATGTAAAGCGAAGCTCTAATAGAGGCATCTCATTTTTCTAAGTTAACCGAGTATCCTACGTACAGCGTATATTGCAATAAATTTTCATATCGTCGAGGTGAAGCAATATTACGTAGTAAGGGTATTTATATATCATGTCTGCGGCCGCGCCACCGCGCTGCCTATACGATACCAGTAATTTTGCATTTCCATTGCATTCAACGGCAAAATGCCGATGGAATGAATAACAGCACACAGCTCGTTGCAAAATTCTATTTATGATTTAAATATACGACTTTAATTTCATACTATTTAAGTTGACATTTGAATACAGTAACCTTACTTAACATATTTGTTTCTTTTTAAAAATCCCTACGTTAATTCACTTAAAAAAATCTTTGCAGATTATTATTAATTTACCAATATTCCTTTTACCGTCCCAACCAAGCTCTAGGCTTGTGCTAGGATATGGTCTACGACAATAATCGAATGGCGGAATTAGAACTCTCGACCAGGTGATCGGAAATCCAAATCCTCAACCATAAGGCTATTAGCGCTCAATAACTAGTGTATAAATTACTACGACAATTAAAAATCTCTTATTAATATTTGATTAAGAGAAAAATATTGATTGAAAACATTAACAGAAAGCAAGCAAGCTAACACCTTTTTATATCGTCTAAATCATATCGTTGTTTGTATAGTTTAAAATATTACTCAAGTAATGTTTATTGCGAGTTGTTTTATTCGCTCTTTACTTTTTAATAAGGTAGTAGGATTAATAATTGTTAGAGAAGTAAATCTCACGAGTGGCAACTTCGAGTCAGTAAACACTGTGGGATGATTCCCCCTCGTTTTAATATGACGCAACGAGATACGAACGAGTATAATCGAAGGGTGCATTTGTTAATATTTGCACTATTCGAACACAGTATAGTTGTAAACAATTCGTTATAGATACTTGATAGGAACTAACAATTTAAACTATTTTGAACATAGAACGAGGTTCTCAATTTGACTTTTGTTTTTTTTTTTGTTGTAAAAATATTAGTAGATTTTTGTTAATTTACTAATGTTTCTTGTAACCATTCCTGGTATGCTTAAAAAAAATTGTGTTAAGATTGGTACACGACAGTAGTCGAATAGTGGGATTCGAACCCACGACCGCTAGATCGGTAGTCCATACTCTTAACCATTAGACTATTGGCGCTTATGGTTATTTCCGGTTATTCCAAGCTTTTATTTATACTTTACTAAATTTTTACTTGAAAAATGCATTTATTGTTAGATATCGGCATGTCGCTGTCAAGGCATCCTCTAACTTTCTAAAACAGAATAAACGTTTTATATTTCAGTTTGGAGACTGTGATATTAATATAGTAAATTTAGAATGTGACGAGATTCTAAAATATTTCGAGATCGCGTTTTGCAGCTAAGAGCATATTTATTTATACTAGGAAATTAGTTTTACAAACGGGAAATAACTTGGACTTTGTCATACAACGAAGGTAAGTTCATTGGAAGACATATATTTATAAGATATTAACGACTTAATGGAACTTTTAGACTAAACTGCAGTCGTCTTTGTAGTAGCGTTTGACTTGCGAATTGCAATTTTGGACGAACACTTAACATCTGATAATGACATACAGAAATTGACCGAGTAGAGCATTGCAATTGTGCAAAGTGAATAAAGTTCAACATTTAAAAATCGTATTATTAAAGTTAAAAGAGAAACGTATTATTTAAAAAACAAAGCTTTAAGCTTAAGCCGTTGTAAGTCGAAGTCTTGAGAAATTTTTAATTTGTTTCCCCTCCAACATCGGCTTTGCTACTCGTTTATTTAAGTAGAACGCGAGCTTTCGAAAACTGCAATCCATTATACGCGCGCTTACAAATAACTTGCAGCCAGATTGAATAAGAGACTGACATATTTCACAGTTCTTAGACACGATTCCCGGAATATTGATAAGACGAATCTCTCATACCGCGCCGCCAGATGTTCTTTGAAAATTACTATCAGATAAAGCCACTCGACTTGTTGAGTATTCGTGTAATCTACAGTTTGTACTGGTACGATAGATTAGAGGTTGACAATCAGCAAGAGAGGTTTATCAGGAATCCAGGAGCGTCCCATCCCTAGCCCAGCTGCGTTTTACAATTAAAGTCAAAAGGCAACCGTATCCATATGTTTTTGCAATACTGCTGCACTTTCGCCACACCTGAAATAAGGGCAATAACATTCCATATGTTACCGGGAGTATTTCTCTGAGAATTATAATTAAATATTGACTAGCGACATCAAATTCATATTTCCAATAGACTCTAAATAGACTATTGAGGCTTCTAGTACACGGTTTTTTCTAAATTATGACATCTAAAAAAAATCTGGTATAATTTTAACCTATCAATTACTTAAGATAACGTCAACTGCCTAATAAAACCATGTCATTTTTAGAAGCCCTTTGCTTTGCATGTCCTTGATTATGTTATAAGAGAAGAAGGCTAACGAACAACATTGATACAATCAACATTGCAACATTGAGGTGACTATCGACGACCATGGACATAAGCAAGATTCTTAATTCGTCTGTTTGTGTCTTCCCCTGGTATTCCGATTTCGAACAGCCAAATTATCGGGGCAAGGAACATGCCAGTTTAAATAAAAAAAAACAGATAACTTGACTAATTACATATCACGGCCAGGTTACGGCACATTAAGCTTCCGTAGTTATTCCGTGATGACGTCATCACGGCGTACACGTCGCGTACGTACCGGAACCAGGCGGGCGTGTGGTCGGGCGCCTCGCGGCGGCGCTCGCGCTGTGCCTGCTCCAGCTGGTGCTTCAGCTGCTCCGCCTTCTCCACGTTGCCCTCCTCCAGCGCGCGCTGGTCCGGCCTGCAAATATACAACAGTTACTCTTGTATACTACTTACGATAACGACTTAACTCACGGGTAAAATGGCGGAGGCACATACTAGTTACGCTTTCACTAACTGCCGCGGTCAGGATCAATCATCCTACACTAAGGGACGTTTAGCTCTGTCATAGTAATGATTTCTAAATAGATCTACGCAAGATTCGACCACAGTGATGGTACCTCAGGCGGGTGTCGGTGTGTGGCAGCAGATCTTGCATGCCGGGCTCCAGCTCGTTCAGCTCCATCGCGAACCGCGTGAACCCGTAGTAGTGTTCGTGCTCCGGCGGCATCGCACCTGCAACAGTTTACACCGCTGGAACACTTGCAACATTACCTCCGTTTTATTCAACGAAAACGAAAGGGATACTGCTTCTCCCCGATGGACAATAGAGGATTATGTTCTTTGCGTGTTGGTGGTGTAAGTTTTATGTATGGCTGTCGACAGGTGTTCATGAGCGTTTTACTGTCTATTGTACCTGGTCTCCATAAACATCTGGCCTTGGGCGGGTCTCCTGCGGTGAGGGTCTCCGACCACCGGCCGGCCAGCCGCAGTCGACCCCCAGACCACGTCACCGCGCCGCGCACCTCATGTCTGCTGCTTGACCACGAACTTGCCTATAAAGATGTAACACTGGTATGAATTCTTGACTTGTGAATTGCAAGTCCTGGGATCAATCCCTCCTATATACCAATGTGTCTTGATTTTTTAATTTGGCTGATTTGAGTAATTCAAATATATGTGAGTAGGGTAGGCTGCGAGCCACTTAGCATGGACGTATGAGCGTACCTTGACGAAGTTCAGTTTGCAGGTGATGTCGGTGCCGGCGCAGGCGATGTGCATATCTCCGTACTGGTCCACCCAGCGTTGTCCGCCGAAGAGATTGTGCACGCACGTCGTCACCTGAAAATATACAAACTTTTTAAGTAATTCTGTTGAAAGTACATAGTCTCTGACTACTACTCTTTGTAACGGGTATGAGTTATGTGGTTATATAGTATCAAGGTTACCTTGTTCCATGTGTAATGGTCTCCGGTGGTGTGCAGGCGGACGTGCACGCGGCCCGCGGGCTGGAACTCCATGGATTTGCCCCAGAACTTGGTGCGGATGCGCGCCTCCTGCCAGAAGCTCCAGCGGGCCGACTCCGCGTGGCACGCCGATATGGGTGGATGGTGCGACACCTGGGGGAGGACAGTAGACGCTATGTTCATGTTTGTAGGGCGTTAGTGAGCTTTTACAGTGAAGTTTGCCGTATGTAGTTTTACCGGGTCGATTAACTCGGTGTGTATACCTGTTCGGCGACGAATCGGAAGCCTTTGTCCTCCCTGACGCACTCGTAGGTCTCCGCCAGCAGCGGGTTGAAGGGCTTGGAGGCGGCGCGGTGCGCGGTGGCGGCGTACGCGCTCACCGCGAACGCCGCCACCAGCGACATGCGCTCCACGCCGCTATCGCTGCTCGCCGCCAGGTCCAGCAGCTCCGAGTACTCCAGCTCCTCACACAGCCTCTGGGGGAAAGAAAAATAAATTTAAATTATTACATTCATACGTAAAAACTTTTTAGACATTATGAAGGAAATCGCCCGAATTGATAAACGTGAGAAACATAGTTAAAATTAATATAAAGGGCATAGAGCTATTCAAAATAAAAAAAAGTTTCATGATGGATTTTGGTTTAATTTCGACCAATAGTCGACTTCTTCCCACCCTCTTCTGACAAGGAGGGATAATGGATGTATCCCACATAGGCAGTGAAAATATCCCCTGTCTGTGCGTCCCCCACTCTGCTGATTAAAGGTAAGTAACCCATCTGTATATGCGGATTTATATGGACAGATAATTCGTTATTTTGGCAAATTAATATAGCTCGTTTGTCCTTACATTATAAAAAAGATATTAGTTTTGTTAGTTTCTAGACTTTTGAGTATATTGTCTTACCTGCAGCATATTCAGTGGTTCATTAATGGTAACCGGCATAGATATCTGGCTGAGGTCTTTCCCAATGTTCTTGTAGAGCAGGTTCCAGAGGCTGGGCCCGCCGGGCGTGGGCCGCGGGCTGGGTAGGCGCGTGCGACGTGACCAGCCCTCGCCGCCCGACCGCAGCGATACCGCGCCGTTCGTCGCCAGCAGGGACACGGGCTCCGCTGTCACCACTGCGTGACGAACATTCTTGTTTCACACGAGGGTAGTACAGCAGGGCAGTACAACAATGTATTTTAACTTCCTCATTAAGAGCATGGCATGCACTCTTCAGAATAACACAGGTCGTGTCTTCTGTGTGGTCGTGGGACCTTCTTGAAACCAATGCCGTCGGTTTTCATCATCATTTGTCTGCCCACTGCTGGGCATTGGCCTTCCAATGCTTTCCACAGTATATGGTCCTCCTTCCGCATCCACTACCGACTTTACCACTATTATTTACAACCATACATAGCGTAAGCTCAAATCATTGTTTTGTTATAAATTTATAAAGAAAATGGTTCACAATAGTGGAATGGTCTCGAACCCACGACCGCTTGATTGGTAGTCCGTATCTTTGATCGTTATACTATGGGCGCTTTAAAATATATAAATATATTAGCTATTATATATAAAAGCAATGTTTACAATGTTATTTACACTGACTGGCTGCCTCCGAGTTGTCGGAGCTGGCCGAGCCCTCCTCGCTGCTCAGCGAGCCCGCCTCCGACGACGAGTCGCCGTCCAGCTCGATCACGCCCGCCTGCAGCACGCGGGCACATGTAGCGAGAAATTATTGTCCTTCGGGCAAACTCTATCAAGAAACGATGACACCCGAACTGTCAATGAATGATCGTATTAAATGAGTGACATTTTCATATCTATTAATACGGAACTTTATTGTTTAGTGTCAAATGTCGAAATGAATAATGTCATTCTTTAAGATGGGTACAGAAGCTGCTTGAGAGAGCATGATAAATACCAACTTTTGACAAAAATTACGAATGTAAATTTTTTTCTCACTACATCCCTAATGTCGCACTTAGAGACATAACAGAGACCATTAAATTACGTTTATCATACTAAACTTTTTTTAGATTGAAAACCTTAATTAAAATCACTTCAAATTCCATACATAACGGCCATTTTGTATGAGTTTTTATTTTCGTCTAGTAACTTGATAAATAGAATTTGGGAATATTTGTTTTATCACAAACATTTTTCAATTACAGAGTTTCTGCGTAAATTGTATGGTATTTTATCTAAGGTTTAGAAGCTAAATCTTCACTGAGGGTCACTTCACGACTTTGAGTACGGTAGACAATCTTGACCAGAGACATAAATCTACAATATTCAGCAGTACAAATATAATGACAGTGTGAATGACATTATGGACAGGCGATGAGATTATGGACGGCTATAAAGGTAGAGGAAGACCACAATTGTGTGAAACATGTGTGTAGGAGGTGTGTGAGTTCAGATATGAGCTGACAGAGATGCACGGAGTCCGCACTGCCGACCCTCCGTAGGGTAGAGGGCAGGTTGATGATGTAATATCAAGACTTCCACTAACCACGTCGTATGATCGTGTTCACCAGCCTACCTCATCAGCGTCAATGATCTCCGGCTTCAAGTCCTCATGCTCTTCAGCATCGAAGAACTCCGAGGCCGACACACAGGAGGAGCTGTAGCTCAGCGACTGCTGGAACTGACGAGCCTGTAAAAACAATATATAAAAAATTAAATTACGTCTTTTCAAATATTTTTGACGTCTATCATATCAAATATCTTACCAAGAACGGCTATTAGTAAGAAGGCAATAAATATTAGTAAATTAACAAACAATTTACTAATATTTTTACAAAAAAATATATATATACTGTCTGCGGTGAACTTTGTAGAAGTCTGCTGTATTAGAGATCATCATCACCATCAGCTCATTATACGTCCCCACTAAGGGTCTCGGAGCCTTCATTAGGTGACTAAGACAGTCTGCCCTGGCCCTATGCTGGTTAGTCAGACATTAATAATACAAGCGTGTCTGCCGTAGAAGCCTGGAGTTATAACTGACCTGTTCCGAATTGTGTCCCATAGAGGATATCTCCGCGAGGTCGGAGGCGTCGTGTATCCGGGACAGGCGCGAGCGCAGCTCTGTGTTGTAAACTTCTCCAGTCATTAATTAAATACCAGACACACTGATACACAAATATGAATTAAATTATTAAAACTTCGGTGAGGCAGAGATCGGTGTCGGTACCGACTAGTATCGAGCCCATCGGAGGCTCTTCTTCAAGATGAGTGGGTTGGACGATAGGGATGTGAGTTAAGCCGTTTTAATATGCAGTGTACACAAATATGTCTGTTCGCTGCTAGACAAAGACCTTCCTCAATGCCAATGTTAATATAATCATCTTAAACATTGCGGAGAAATTATATCTACCAAAACAATATTAATACTCAATGGTTGTCAATTGTCAAACAAAATCAAATGAACACAATACGCACGTCAATGCATACGCAAGTCAGAGCCCTTCGCGGTGTTCCACTTACTACTTCTTACAAGGTACCTTGTTTCTTGCAATGAGACAAACTCCACCCCCTTTTTACAAACAACCAATCAGGTAGCAGTGGGCTTGATAATAGTATAAATAAGTCATGAACTAGTGAGGGAATTGTAGAGATACAAGTTGCGTCCTATTGGCTGTTTCCGCGTCTCAATGCGTGGAAACATTTAAACGACTATGTTTTAAGGTACATCGCGAAGGTCAACGAGTGTGGAAAACAATGCATATTTTTGTGATCATATATTCGGCAGTGGGGCCTCGAGGTGTGACAGCATGAGTGTCGGCTCACCGGAGTTCTGGTGCAGCGCGGTGGACAGGTTACAGCGCAGTGTGGCCAGACTGGCCCCGCCCGCGCCCGCGCCTTCGCCGGCCTCGGCCACCGCCCGCAGCCGGCCCCGCTCGCATACCTGTCACGTCATACCAACATAATTTCTTGTAACTATTCGACATTACCTTAAAATGCTTATGTTAGGATGTAGATCACAATAATCGATTAGTGGGATATGAACCCACGACTGCGACTTTATAGTCTGTGCCTATAACCATTAGACTATTGGCGTTTTGTAACTTACCAAAGTAGCAACTATTCCTTTCAATCTCGCCACCAGGTCTTTCGCGAGAACTGTAAAGTCCTCTCTGATCTGGTGGTCAGGTGTGAGGCTGGCGAGGGAGGCGCCCCCCGTGGTGCCCAGCGCCTCCGCCCCGGGCAGCGACTGCGGGCGAGTTGCCGCGCAAGCTAAACAACAATGATCAAGTTAGCATATTGACTGCTAGTTATTTTTGAAATGTTTTACTGCGTCTGAGCTGCAACGTGCCAGAAATTTGCCCTCGTTTAAAATTTTCTGTGACAATATCTCTTGTATTTTAAAACCTAATATCACATAATTATTTGACTTCGCACAATAAAATACACCTACAATAGTCCAGTTTAATTGAATATTATTGATTTATTTCTACATCTCTAGTTTTTTTTTTAAATTAAAATATATTAAGACCAATACTAAGTATAATTAATTAATTATAAATATAATTTACTATTCTTTTATACAAGTTACACTTTGTACTTAGTCTACTTTACCGTGGGTATACACTGGCACATGTACCAACGCGTCCGTTCGCGGTGTTCCACCTTCAAAGCTAGTCGCTTGAATTTCGCACGTGAGTTCAAAAGTCGGTCAGTGGTCAGAGCAGGTAGACGACTAATTACTTTTACTATTATCCCGGTTTCTGTGCTCCTTATTCGTTGATTTGTGAGAAAGAGCTGAGTTTGCGCACAAGGCATTTTGGATTTTGGGAAATTGGAACACCGAGTACGGTTGCGATTGTACACAACACTTGTTTTTGTACATTTGCGAGTCCCGATCGTTAGTCAACACCGTTGTTTGTTAAACTGAGGTATGTAAATGCATTCTAAACTCATGTACCATATCTATTTACTAAACGAATCTTAAATACTAGATGTGGGGAGGAATAATGTGTTGGATAATGATTTTTTTTAGTAAAATAGTTAATAGATTTTATGTTAATTTACTAATATTTCTTGTACCATACCAACTAAGATCCAAACTTGCGCTAGGATATTGTTTACAATAGTCGAACGGCGGGATTCGAACCCTCGATCAAGCGATCGTAAATCCGTACCCTTATCCAATACGCTATGTAAGCTTCATTCTTCTTCTTACTTAGTGTTTAAAGATTTTTTTAAATTACAACATTTTTACTAATTCACTATTCATTTTACATTCCCACTAAGGTCCATAATTGTGGTACGATACGGTTTACAATAGTCGAACAGCGGGATTCGAATCACGACAGCTGAATCGGCATTCCATACCCTCAATCATTAAGATATTGGCCTTTAACAATTTATAGAGTGAAGCTTTTCATAAAAAAAAACATTTAGTCTATTTAGTAAAAAATATCTGTTTAATTTTACAAGCTAATATAATATTTAAGTATTTTATGATCAATTAAGTATAATTACAAAATGTACTACTGTTTATTTATTTTATATTAACTATTTCAATAATTACCGCAACTAAAGATAATAAAAACTTACATGTAACCTCCACTTCGCAATCTCTTAATATATTCAATAAATACTTGAACACGATTTTTCCTATTGGCACTAAAACTCCGTTATCAAAACTCATCTTCGAAAACGACATTACATATTAAAAAGAAAACATCACTGAACGATAAAAATACACTGTTCTAAATTCAAAATTCGTAATTAAAAAAAAAAAAAAGAAAATAATTCAAAGATCGATTGCACAATACCATTAAAAACTATTACGGCATCTGTTAAAGTCGACATATGCTATCTCTTTTCAATTGTAATTGTGTGAAAGAGACTTCCATATTAGAAAACATTAATACCTCTTTTGTGTTCAAAAATAACACATGACATCGTACTCAAGTATAGTTATTTAAAAATCGAACTTACCACCATATTCTTAGAAGTCAAAATTCAATAAGGAATTAAGATGTTCAAGAAAATAAAATCTCAAGATTATCTCGTGATATCAGCGATAACCTAGTAACTAAGATAAAATAGACGTAATGTAAACAATTTGAAATTGTGTCAATCGCAAAAAGCGCATATAGCTCGGTGGGTAAGCATCTGATTTATAAAACAATAGTTCGGGTTTGAATATAACAAATTAAAAACGTATTTTGTGAATGGAATACAAGTTAAAACGTTACGCATTGATTAGCAAGAGTGCTAAATTTTTGTGAAGTATTTAAAAAAAACCAGTAATGTATAAAAATGTGTTAACCAAAGCAAAGTGAATTCAAAGGAATAATATTTCAGTTATCAATTGTCGCATTCTATGTCCTTTAATTGTTACTTTACCGGCTCTATTCAATACAACTACATCGCGAGTGGGTGCAGTTGTACTGAATAGTGCGGACACTTCCGGACGACAACGCGTGCTGGCGTTTTTTTTTTTTTACAAAAGAAGGGGACAAACTATCGACGGATTCACAAAGGTGGGGATCATCATCATCATCGTACTATTTAAAAGTGCATTAAACCTTTGTTCATCATTAGATCTTTTTAATCATCATAAATACAATACACACTAAACAAGTATCTTATTGTATCACTCAATCTATGCTAAGTGACACTCTTAGTAACCATTAAACGATTCTAAATAAACTTCGATATCTCAACAAATTTGTTTTACATAGTTTAGTGTAGATTTGAAATGCAAATATAATAAACTGCTTATAAAAACTCATGTGCTAATTAGTGTCGGTACCGACTAGTTTCGAGCCCAACGGCCCTCTTCTTCAGGGTGAGTGGGACAGTGAGTGACGGGCGGCGAACGGGCTATAGTACCAATCCCACTCACCCTGAAGATGAGCCCCCGATGGGCTCGAAACTAGTCGGTACCGACACCGATTTACACGTGAGTTAAGCCGTTTTATAAGTGGTGTAGTGAAATGTCTCACGAAAGTTTTTATAATGTAAATATGTTTTGTTCCTTGTATTGTTATAAAGCAATATACGTAATAACGAACACTATGATAAATTTGATACCTAAAAGCTATACAGGTGTAATAATAGGAAACTATGAAAAAAAAATCTTTGAAATAATTAAAAACATGCTGTATTTTTTAATCTATAAAATAAACAACCATAATTGTATTTTTTTATTTTTGAATACTCGCATTGTTGTCTGTTTTATAGAATAAAATGAACCTATAAATTATGCGATTTCATACTTTATGTTCAAGTCTTTAAAGATGTAATTCGCTTGCTTGTGACTTGACCGATCATGCGTGAAAGGGAGACGTGTATGAGGGTAGAAAGAGAAAATAAAAATCGGTCTTACGAACTAAAGTGGTGGCCAGAAATGTCGAAAGAAACGCTGGAAGGCAAAACGAGAAAGTTTAAATTAGATTTTTTTTTGTTGTTGAAATTTTCTGATGATTTTTTTTTGCTAAATAATGAAAACTCGATGTCTGTCAAAATAGTCAAATTAAGATATTGTTTTTTTTTTTTACTATAACGAATATAACTTTAAAGTAATTTCCAATTTAAATCAATAAATACATTAAAAAAATGAGATGATTTCTGACATGCATTTTTTTAAAAGTTATAGTGATGATATATTTTTTCAAATGTGGCAACAAAACTATTCTGACAGATGGTTAGCGCGAACTGTCTACCGCACGTCAACTACAAACATGATCGAACGCACATGCTGCGCCTGTCTCGTGCGATGTGACACTGACGTACACGACGCCATGTCGGAACATGGCCGACGCACTTACCAATCTCGTAGAATCCTCGAGAAGACATAGTTAAAAACAACATTTAATACTAAACTCTAGACAAACAAAACTATACTTTAATAAATAATTTATTCATTCACGAACACATGACATCTAGACAAACTACTTTTAGTATAGTGATAGCTTTCAGGTTTCGATTATCAAGCGGGGAATGTGCCTGTTTCCAAGGGGGGGCATTTCAACTTGTCACGACACAACACTCTCACTAGAAACAAACATATATAATGTACAAACAAATGCACATAACAAACATACTAGTTTATACGTAAACTGACATGTGCACTCGAAAATATTAAAATGAATAATAGCGCCATCTAGTTTAACAAAAACTTCCACACAAATTGAAATTAATAACAGCGCCATCTAGTTTAAGTATTAATTTATTATGCGCACATATAATCCTAGGTAAGCAACTAACACACAATGCAATAAGGGAGGTGATATAGGACTCACCGATGGGCAGCGAGGCGGCCGAGTTGGGGATGGAGGACGCGCCGCCGCCGGGCGAGGGGGGCGCTGTTAGTGCTGACAGAGCCTGGAAAAAAAATAGTATTGATACAGATATAGTGAGAAATGATTTTCCTTCGTAATTTTTGTGAAAATTTCGTATTTGTCGTGCTCTCGCAAATAGCTTCGGTACCAATGACATTATTCATTTTGACACTAAATTTTTTTTTCATATTAAAGGATATGAAAATGTCACCCATTTAATACATACATTACATACAAAACATTTTTAATGACTATCATTCGACTCCGAGTGGGATTATTGTCATTTAAACACTGATTGGGGGTGCCATGTCAGAATTATAACGATATAACGAGGCACCACAAAGGCAACGTCTGTGTGTACATCTTTTACGCACTCAGATACGAAGGTTATTTACTATATGACAAAGAAAAATAATATTACATAAGTTTAAGGCAGTAAGATCGAAAATCGCTTACCATATGAGAGTTGGATGGATCGATGTGTGGAGGCTGGAGTTCCACGGAAGCACATTTGCTATTAGATTTCTTTTTCCTCAAACCGAACTTGCGACGGTCCTTCTTCACGTTCGGAGAGGCACCTTCCAGCGATACCTTAAATAAAAGCAAAAAAAAATATTTAAAACCTTTCTCGTTTAGCCTAGGGGCCGTTCATATTTCCGACTGACACAGGTGCTGTCCGGACACGGATGTTTCGGACGGTACCTGTGTCGGATCGGAAGGGAAGAGACGACGTCGTGCCACGAGTGCGGCGCTGATGAGGACACCGCGCAGCACACCCTCGAGGTGTGCACAGCGTGGTCCGAAGAGCGCCGCACTCTGGTAGCGGCGATAGGTGATGACCTCTCATTGCCCGGCGTCATCCGCGCCATGCTGGGCAGTGAGGGGTCATGGGAGGCAGTTTCCTCCTTCTGCGAAACAGTTGTTTCGCAGAAGGAGGAAAGAGAGCGGGAGCGCGAGGAAAATCCCCTCGCGCCCCCGCTCAGACGCAGGAGAGTGGGGCGAAGGAGGCGGCAATTCGCCGCCGCCCTTCCCCCCACCCGACCCGCGTAGAAGGAGGCCCCTCTGGGGCAGCAACGCAGGCGGGGTCACGGAAGTAAGCAAACGCGTTCCCGTGGCCCCGCCATAATGCGTATTTTTGGTTTTAATGTATGATGTAACTTAGTGTAGAGGGAACGCTCCTCGTGCATTCCATGGTATTGTCTTTAGACGCTTGGTGAGATTGGTGTTGTCTTTAGACGCGTCTGCGCCCGGAGGACTTAATTTAGCATGACGAGCAACATTGTTCCAAGGTGGTCGCGACCGCGCCCAGCGAGCTCCTCCGTGACCGTGGCTCATTGACTTCAGCTCTAGAAAACTTAGTGCTAACTAACTACGTGCGAATACTCGGCACGGCTGTAATGAAACAATCTGATATACACAATTATAACGGCTGCTTTGTTCGGCATTGTCCAATGCAATATTACAAGTAGCAGCTTTCAAACATGAACAGAAGTGCCAATGTCCGGCACTCGGCGAGAATCTAGATCTTTCGTTTAAATATGACATTACGCGTACGCGGTAATCGATAACCGACGGAGACGCCGCGTCGCCGGATATTAAACGGGCGGGAGCCCCGCGCCATCCGGCGCACGGGACCTGGGCTGCGGGACACGAGCCTCAACTACGACGAGTACACGCTGCGCCACGCGATCGCCGCGGGTTTGAGACACGAGCGTGCACGGCCTTAGCTTAGGTTAAAAATATAATGCTCTTGTCGCCTTAACGGAACATGGAAGCGACGCGCGCTGGCAACACGTTTGCCCGAACAAACGAAATAAGCGTACCGTTCGGGCGCGAAGTAAGAAAAGGTAAGGAGATTAAAACTTTTCTTAAACGCTTCAGAGACGAGATGTTAAGAAGCAATTCAAAAGTTTTTACTCCAACTTAAGAGCAGTAGACGAAGGGCACGGGCGGCCGAACAGAGGGCGTTGTGTTCGCACCGGGGGAAACTAAAGCACGCGCCGGTTCCCGCCACTCAGTTTATAAATGTTCTCAAGCAAACTAGAGCGTACACTGGCAAATCACGTTTGAAAGGTCCTTGGAATTTTAATACAATATAAAGATATAGTTACCGCGACAAGTGCATTTAGTTCCATTACGTTGAAAAAGAAAAAATATTTCCAGATATTTACCAGAAAGGAGCTTATCTCGCGGTATTCCGGCGCCGCCCTGCGCGCCGACGCTGCTGAGCGAGGGCCGCCGTCGGTCAGTGCGGCGCCGGAAACGAGCCGCCGCTCCAGATCGCTTCTTGCAGCGATATCTCACTCGGGCGACACGATTCGTGTCGTCGTAGTCGTTTCATTTTATTAATTATATTTTCTTTTCCCGCCAAAGGGATCTGTGACGACAGTGACGTGGAAGTTTTACAAGTTAATTAATAAGCTAAGAAAGCGAGGGTCGTGCGCGTTGTGTCTTTATATAAATTAATAGTAAAAAAAAAATAATTACCCGCCTTTGTATCTACGGCTATCGCTATCTACTCGCTCAACAAATAATGTCCGATATTAATTCGGAAACGAACTGAACTGAGTTTTTGTTTGTAATCTCGGAAAACACGCACACGCACACACACACCTGCACCGTTTTGACGAGCATCCTTAGGGCATACTTGTTACTACCTGTCATGCGACGTGTTCTCTGCACGAGGTATAAACACGACACTATTTCGGAGAAAACCAAAAATGTAAAAAGGTAATATACATGTTTATGAGGAATTTTTCAGCATACAATTATATTCGTTGAAGCTGACGCTAGCGCGGCGAGTTGCGGAAACATTGCAATTAGCGGCGCGACTGCTGCCACTGCCTGCGGGTGGGTTGTCCTTTATTGTAAAACTTCACAATGTTACATATGACGCATACATCTCTGTCCGGTTTGGAGTGGAGCAGGCAGAAACGTGCAATTTGGGACGAAGTTGTTTGTGAGTGGCAGAATAGATGGATGGAAGATACGAAAGGCCGTGAGCTGTTCCGATTATTCTAAGACGTAGGGGCTCGACTGAGGGCCACCTGTATCGCGCCCGACTATCAAGTCTCCCAAATCCTCAGCGGCCACGGCTGCTTACGCAAGAGACTGCACGATATGTCTTTGGTAGATTCGAGTATGTGTGAGTGTGGTGAGGCTGAGGTGGACGCTCACCATGTCCTGTGGGAGTGTCCTCAGTATACAGACCTGATAATGAAGATGATGGATGGGATTGTTGACTGGGAGCGGGGTCCAATTTACTATCTGGATCTTGTCACCAACGGGGCGAACTATTCTATGCTGCGTGAGTTCGCGCATCGTTGGTACCAACAGAGATGTGGGCTGGAGTGGATGCCCGACGGCGATGACGTTGTTGTGTCCTGCCCACTAGGGGAGACTGACGTCTACGTAATGAACGGACAAAATAACTTGTAGGGAGTCAAGAAAGGTGCGTCGGAGCCAAACCGAGCGCGCCCTTCCGTGATTAGGCTGTATGCACACACAATAATCTGGCTGCTGGCTGCACAGCTGACGCATCACGACCTCGCTGTAGACAGACGTCGGTAGAGTATATTTCTTGCGTTTCTACTTTGGACCAAGTAAGCTAGGTGTTCTGTTTGTTCAAACGCAATTACGAAAATTTTATTACCTTGGCTAGGCGCACGGTCCGCTGGTATGCGCGTGCGGGGCGCGGCGCCGGCGAGCCCCAGCGCCGCCGCTGTGGCTCCGCTGCCCAGAACGATATACGGTTATGACAATTATTTATTCCACCACCAACACCACAGACGAGTTTCGGATGCGAACAAAACGAAACGAGGCGTAGCCCTTACCCCGAAAAGGCGGCGGCGGGCCGGGAGTGCGTGCGCGCCGCGGAAGCGCCAGTAGCTGCCGGTACAGTTCCAACTCGTGTTAGGGCTCCGGCGAGGCGGGCGGCGCCACACGTGCGCCACTCAGCTCCGCCGTCAGACCGTTGAGAACGAGACGCGCGCTCATCGCCGCGCGCAGGTCTGCGCCCGCGTACCATGCCCCTACACCCCTCACTCGATCAACTCAGAGCCCACTTCTAGAGAACGACAAAACCACCGTCGACTACTTTATATACGCTACAGAAGAATTAGTTTTGTATTAAATTGCTCAGCCACTTTAGTCATATTGTTCCAATTCAATCGTTTATTTCAAAACTGCCTATGTCGAAATTTCGACTTTTAAAAATGTTGTTTTCGATATTCAATTTCGGTATATATTACATATTCACCAATAACTGACTACAACTTAGAAGACTGTTGATGATTTTAACGACTTCGGTTTCCAGAAACCGGCAGAGTATTTTGTTCCGTGAATGTCTTCGTCGGAAATAAACTCTTTGTTCCTTGCAACGCAAACGCAACCATGATATTATCTTTAAAATGGGAATGAGGCAGACCTCCCCCGCCGCGCTTATTTAATGCTACAATGATTGTCTCCTCTGCCGTTGTCAAATAACTATTCTAAATCCATGTACAAACATATATTAAAGCATAACCAACACCAAGCATCTCCTACTAGTGTCAAATACTCAATGTCACGTTAAAATAACAAAAAAAACATCTTGCACCCTGAGTAAGCGAATACAATACATCAGCAGCGCGTCACAAATAATGGAAACGACACACTATCTCCGCGATGCTCATACTATGTAGTCAATGATTTTTTTCCGTTTGCCTAATAAGATATTGCAAAGTCTCTTTTGGTGCTTTTATATACTCTGTACAAATAGAAAATTACGTAAAGTTAGAGGAGTCTCATGCTCAAGCAACGCACACGAACGTCCGGCCGCGGCGCGGCGCCGACCGTGACTGCCGCGCCGCGCGCCCACAGCTGCGTTTTACTGTTCGTGTTGTTGTACGTCACGGTACAAGCACAAACTATAAAACTTAAATAACTAATTATTTTTTTGGATAAAAATGTAATTGAAAAGTAATACACAATTGTTCGTTTAAATACGCGGCACTGAGCGGGCGCGGGGCGAGGCACTCGCCGGACAAGCGGCGTTTGCGATCTCACAAGCGAGTTAAACGCATGAGAATATAGGAGTATTTTGTAATAAAAGATATTTTTTTATTCCAAATAGCTTTATGCACTCTTGCACTCACGCATGCATTCTCTCCACATCGACTAGGACTTTACAATATTTTTTCTAATAATACGAGGTCTGATACTAATGCTCAGTCATTTTTATCACAAATAAATTGACTTTTTGACCACTTAGACCTCGTGCTCTCGTGTCGGCGCGTCGTGCGGTTGTGGCCGCGGCCAAGGACGGCAGTCTGGGTTTATTTCCGTCCTGGCCATGGCAGAGGTGATCTTTGAACGAACGAACCAATTTTCCATTTTCATTTTCGTTGTTTTTTTTGTTGGTCTGAACACATTTTATCTCATTCATACAGCTTTATCCGACATCCAAGCGCAAGCGGAGCACTCTGCAGTTCGCGCTGTGTACATTAGTCAGTGGGTCTAACACAGAAAACCCATTGCCGATGCCTCGTCGCCGCCAGCGGCGCCGCAGACTCGTGTTGAGGACTGAAGTAGACGTTTCGACTCGAAGTATACGATTGTTTCGGTAGTGTTTGGGAACGCCCCGTTTGACACAGTTCTTCAATGTCACGTGTTTCTCAGAGAGCGGTGAGTAGTCGGCGCAGCGCGGCGGGATGCAGCAGCGCCGCTGCGGCTGCAGCGCGCGGCCAGCGCAGCGCCCACAGCGCCAGCGCGGCGCAAGTCGCCGCCAGCCACGCCGCGCACGCTGCCAGCCGCCAGCCGCCCCACGCGCCCCAGG
>JAODUI010000019.1:517229-545612 GCA_027563995.1 Papilio gigon | reverse complement strand
CCCCTCGCGCCCCCGCTCAGACGCAGGAGAATGGGGCGAAGGAGGCGGCAATTCGCCGCCGCCCTTCCCCCCACCCGACCCGCGTAGAAGGAGGCCCCTTTGGGGCAGCAACGCAGGCGGGGTCACGGAAGTAAGCAAACGCGTTCCCGTGGCCATAATGCGCCAGAGGGCAGTCAGGCTTTAGTGGGTATTCCGGTCACCTTCTGTGGCCGGCGAGTCCCACACTGTCTACGCCATTGCACCGCCCGGCGTAGAGGTGCGTAAATGCATTTCCTGACTTTAAAAACAAAAAAAAGGGGCCGTTCATATTACGATATTCACCCTCTTCCCTTCTCCTCCTTCCTCCCTCCCATGCTGACGTAAACATTGCTATATGAATTTTTCTACTAATAAATTCTAATTGTTTTAATGATTCATGAGCAGCAGTTATAATTCATTTTCGATAGTTTTGAAAGATAGACAATGTGTAGGTTACCGATATGTGTTAAAAAGTGAACAACTACTGCTGACGCAATCAACATTTAGACTTCTCCCCCCATGTCATTAAACATACGCAAAGAAAAGAACCCCCGCCTCCCATAGTGCTTACGTAATACTTGAACCCCTACACGTGCGTTGGTCATACTTATCGACGCGTGTATGTCACGGGCTTGCAGTTAGGGACACTCACATCAGTATCATGGTGTACTTGCTGTTGGATTTCAAGCGCGTCCAGCAGCCGCTGCAGCTGCTGCACCGACAGCTGCGCCTGGCCGAGCTCTCGGGACGCGTTCTCTAGTGGGCCGCCTGAATCTGCACAGACCATAGACATAGATAAGTTTACTTTGATTGTATTAAAATTACCTGTTCCCAAGTCATTAAAAAAAAATAACAGACAAGAGTCTTTCGATATTGTTATACATCTATGATAAATTACCGCGATCCATTTCGTTGTTATGGAGATATGGAATAACATCCATCCATCCAAACTTTTAAATTTATATTAGTAAGACAAAGATTCCGCTAAGTCGCTTAGACAAAGCATACTGTGGAGGGTATTGGGTAAGGCCTATGTCCAGCGGTGGGCAGACAAGGCCTGACGATGAGAATGAAAGTAGCTCAAACTACAAATCTCGAATAATTTGCGTAAATATTATTTCTTGTTATAATGACCCCGCTCGTTTCCTGCATTGCAGGGGAGGACATCATAACCCTATAGTTCCGATTATACAGGCTGTAATCATATTAATAAAAAAACATCGTTTTAAAATATTTCGTAAACAATTGAAAATCTATTACGTTCTCAAAATAAAATATGTATGTAATCATGTAAAAAAACAACAAGACACAAACATTTCTTAACCATGCATATAGAAGGAAAAGGGGGTAAACCAGACAAATATTAAAAAAAAACCCAGGAGTATCGTATACAATTTTGTGAAACACAAATTTTGTAGAACATGTTTTATGGAACATTTTTCAAAAGCAAAAAACATAATTTTGTTTCTACTATACCTATAATCCAAGTAGCCAATCGTCCGCCAGGGGTGCCGGACACAAAGCCGGCTTGCGGGCCGCGCAGTGGCGCGCCCGTCGGGCTAACCAGCCCTGCAAGGTATTGTGTTGACAGTGGCGGTCAAATGTATGCAAAAAGTTTTGTATTTAATTATAGTTTAAATTCTAGTTTTAAAAATTTCAATATTTTGAACGAAGCTTAAGTTGGCACGTCGGGAACTAGAGTACTCTTCTGCCCGAAGTGCCAAGTCAATTTCCGGTTACTATGATGTTCACAAGAACATAGTTTGTTATGATAAAAATTTAACCGACACTGTTTAGAACAGATGCTAAACACCGAAACAAAATAATAAAGGGGAAAATCAATAAAACAATATACAACACAATTTACATAAAGGTTTCAAGTTATTTACTTATACACAAAAACTAGAAGAATTCATGCTATATCCAATAATACTTTTAATAATTGTACAAAATTTGCTAGTGATTTATTTTAATCAAATATCTAATTTACTAAACAATAGTTAATCTAATCCATAAACAAGATGAGGTAACACTCTAATGGTTTCCGCTGCCGAAATACATACAAACTCTTTACGAACTTTGGTAACCTTGAAACGACCTTGAAAGGCAGTAAGCTATTACATATATTTTGTGTTTAACTACATCCTGTATGTTACGTCAACTCTTAATGAATTTTACTTTTGAACATACTGTTAACAACAGAAAGACATAGATGGAGTGCTTTAAGTGTGTCTAATGAAGAGACGATGCACGAAATTTTTGTATTATAAATAACGAGCATCGGTGGCGCAGATATTAAACGCTTGTCCAGAACCGTACTCGACAATGTCCAGGTTCGAACCTCATGTACCAATGAGTTTTCCAATATTCAAATCTCGTATGTACATTATCCGATGCTCCTACGGTGAAGGAAAACATCGTGATGTCTACACATATCTGCGAAGAAATTCAAAGATATGTGTGAAGTTAACCAACCAGCCCTGGGCCAGCGTACTTGACTATTGATTAATCATTCCACATGATAGTGTAGGCGCCGAGCCCCATTAGAGACGCGTAGTGAGCTGATGAAGATGATATCTATAGGTGATACATCTACATAAGACATTTGTTGGACAAACCAGATTTGTGATAACGGTCACTGGAACATCGGTACAACGTCTTAAGGTCTCCATTACTGATCAGTTTCGTGTTGGATGTTAAAATTGAACTGTATTTTTTCATTTTATATTTGCTATTGAAAAATTGTTGATAGAATTTGTAATCTTTTGATAATTTGTCTTTAAGTTCGTGAGCGTTGGTCGGGTTGGTGGTCTTCGATTTTTGTTCGTTGATTAAATTTTTTCTTAGAATCTTCAAAGCTCTATTATCAAATCTGTGAGGTGATTTCTTCTTTAATGTCACAATGATATTAGTACGTTTGTTTCTATCGTTCTTTCTAAATTTAAACGGTGTGTTCATCATAAAATCACGGGTGCATATTAATCTGTATAATTTTTGATTGGAGACCGCTTTACTCCGTTTTTCCTTTAACACTGTAACTTTAACTTCTGCGTTATTGGTCGCTTGTTCTGTTGTTTTTTTTATATTTTGAAAATCGAATTTCTTATCTGATTGAGTATTTTCAGCTTTATCATCCGTACATTTGATTGTTTTTAAAAGTGTTGTGAAACTCGTTGTATTGACTGTTGCGTTGTTCTTATTAATAGCTTCGTCTATTGGGTCTGTTACTTCGAATTGTATAGCAATATCTTTCTTGGATATCGTATCTATGTATTTGGAATTTAGAATTAACGTTGATTTCGATTTCGTTGTACCAATTTCATCATATTTTTGCAATAATTTATGATACAATTTGTAAATATCATCATGTAATGGAGGTATTGTTTTCGAAAGAATGTTCAATTTGTTAAGTAATACATTTTTAAATTGTTCATCTATAATGTCTGATAATTTACTTTTAAGAGAATTCAGGTCTTTATTATTAGGGGAATAAGGTTCATTGTAATTTATTTTTACATCGTTGCCTTCATCTTCTATTCTCTTCGATGTATTGGGGATATTGTTATCGTTTTCAAGCAGAGTCGAAACGTTGAATTGATATTTGAAGACATCAGACGATAATTCAGTCATATTAGAGTTGTCACTTATGACGTAGGCTATATCGTTTACGTCCCACCTTCTCTCGTATATTTTTTTAAAACACTCTTTAGATAGAATGTCGCTACTACAGAACGGCTCGACACTTATATCGTTATGTACATTACTGTTGTCCACACACATCGAACAGTCAACGCAAGTCAGTTTATTGCTTACAGGATTAAATGGAGATGTTAAAAATAAATCAGAATTGGTCTTATGATCTGGTATATGTTGGATATTTTTAAATGGATTGCTAGTCTCCGGGACAACGCAGTCCGGACTTGAAATTGTTGCATCCGCGTTATTTGAATTATTTTCCAGTTTAATTGCGATTGACATCATTTCTTTCACCAATGGGACACTATCTGGTGAGATGTGTTCGAGATTATATTGTGAGAGGTATAAGACTCCGTTTTTGTTATTAACCTCGCTGGCGACATCTGCTCGTGTTTTAACGGAATCATCCTTATATTGTCTATATTCCTGCATAGCTTCTTTTATTTTTTCCTTTTGCGTGTTACGGTCCCACGGTATTTTGACATTATCAGATTTGAAAGTTATTTTGTTTAGAACGTTATACAAATATATTTCACTCACATTAGACAAGGACACGTTTTCGTTGAAGGAAATATTATCTTGGAAATTTTGCGTCATAATGTTTTTAGATATATGTTTTTGTACGCAGTCGGTGAGAACGTCGCAGTGGTAGGAATTGGGTTCGATATTGTTGGAAGTGTCTTCGGACAAGGTGCTGGCGGTTTCGTCGACGTTATCGTTTTTAAGAAAATTTAAATAAGCTTTAAAAATCTCTTTAGCCATGTCGACCGGCAGCGAGGTTTCGCTCAGTAGATAATTAATAACCTTTTGTACTTCCATTAATTCGCTTTCATTAGCTAATTTATGAAATTTATTTGTTGACTGATTAGGGTAATCTTTGCCAATGTTTTCGATTAGAATTTTCGTGATTTTAATGTCGTCCTGTTTACTGTCCCTGGGCTCCGTGCGAGCGTGGTCGCAGTAATAAACTGTATTCTTTATAATTCTCTCCAACTCTTGTATTTGTTGTTCCTTATCAAAACTTTCAGTTTTAGGCAGTTTTAGTAAACCGATTGGTCGATTGAAGATAAGGGAATGTTTAGATTTTTTCTTCCGTAACGTATCATAGAAGTCGTGGCACTGAGTTTCTTTACAATGATTTTGTATGCATAAACTAGATGTGTTCTCATCTTTTGTGAAGTAATAATTCGAAGGTTTGCTAATAGATTTAACAGCTTTGACTGTTTCTTTTAAATTTGGGAACGAGCTGTTTTGTATCCAATATTCTAATAGACATTTGAATAACGCTTTGACCGGATGATTATCGATTTGTTCGCAACTAAAACAATATATTTCGGCGATGACTCGATTGATGAAACTTCTCAAATGATCTTCTGATCTGTAATTTTCAAATTTAGCATAATTCTCAAATACTGTTTCAACGAGTTTTTCAGTCATCCTATTGAAGTCGGTATCGACATCTTTCTCTTTGTGATTAAACGTTTCGTTATCATTGCCGGCTTCGTTTAGATTTTGATTTAATAGTATCACTCTAGCGGGCCTGGCGTCGGAGTGCCGTGAAATTTTTAATTTATATTTTCCTAGAAGCATACTTCTATTCAAGGGTTGTCTGAGAGGTGGTTCGGCCAGGACGTTTCTGTACTTTACCATATTAGTTGATTTTCGACTACGTTTTAGTAGTGGTGTTTTACCGTTCGTTCTACAGGAGCGATGTTTGTGAGTAAAACAGAATACTATAGGTTCATTTTTAGATACAGTCGTGTCTTTTGATGATTTCGCTCGTTTATTCTCTTCATTACGTTTATAACTGATTTGAAAGTTTGGTATTGTTTTTCTATTATTTGAATTTGATTTTTGTTTTATTAAATCCAGTGACTCTAGACTCATTAGACATTCTAGACGTGTTGATTTAACTTCTAGATCAGTGCTGTGCATGAGCATTTCTTCTGGATTGTTCTTTATTTCATCCGATTCAACATCGTTAATTATACTTCTGCTACCTTCTTTAATTTTAGTCTCGGGTAATTCTTTAGAATTCGCGACACGCTTGAAACAGCAAATTATTCTTTTGTCTATTGAATCGGTTTTCTTACGTGAATATATACATTTGAGCGAGGTTAATTCTTTGTTTTTAGTTCCTGTTTTGTGTATGAGTGAAGTGTTGGAAGGTTTGGCTTTGGGTGGGATCAAGGTGGACAGTAAGGAGGAGGTAAGTGAATCGATGCGACCGCCGTCACTCGACGAACATACAGTCCTTGTTCGTTTCCTTGCTAGCCAATCTGTGATCCGTTAAACGTTTATTGTGGAACAATGAAAAATTAAATAATACCTATAATTAATACATCTATAGACTAACTATGATATCGTATCAGACTTTTTTTTTAAATAAAAATATCATTAGATTTTGTTAATTTACTAAAATTTCAAGTAACTATTCGTGGTGAGCTTAAAAAAGTGTGTCAGGATATGGCTCACGACATTAATCGAATAGCGGGATTCGAACCCAACACTGCTAGATAGGTAATCCGTACCCTTAACCATTAGGCTATTGGTGCTTTGACTGAATGATTGTTTTTTATGTGAAAAAAAAATCTTTAAACATAAATTAACGCCAATAGCCTAGGATTTCCGATCACGCGGTCGAGAGTTCTAATCTCTCTATTCGACTATTGAACACAATATCCTAGTACAAGTTACAGCTTAATTGGAGTGATAAAAGAAATATTAGTGAATAAACAAATAATCTGTTAATATATAATAAAATAAAACGTCTGTATGATATTTGTACCAGACTATTTCGTCGTGAAAAAAAAAAAATATCTTTGAACCTTTGATCTGATCTAAATCTTGCATTAATCACTTAGCTGCACAAATGTACATTTATCAAGTTATTTTATTGGATATTAATAAACAGCATGCTCATAACACCATAACGAACCTTATCACATCAGTCATAAGGTTGAAAATTACTGAAATTATAAAAATATCTAGTGAAATAAAACGTACGTGACGGCGTCTCAGTCGGCAAGTCATCTAGGGGCGCGTGGATTTTAGGAACAGATTCTCTCGCGCCGAACGTCAGTAAATGTTGTCGGTATAACCTGAAATAATTATCTAAATATAAAAAAGGGAAACAGGGATTATTTATTCCAACAGTAGACAGACCGGAGCTGATGATGATGACGATCATGATGAAATAAATATTATTATTCGTATCTTAGTTCATTCTTTTTTTTTATAATTATATTGATGTTGATATTATATTTTTGATTGACACTTCTCTATGCCTATGTTATTAAAGAATTTTTATACAATTATGAAGGCATTACAATGCCGTTTTAGTTGATTGAAAACAATATTAAAAAATCAATTTTTTTACATTTTTTTTAAATTACAAAACGACGTCTATATAGTTAAAAAAATTAAGCAGCCAGTTGCATTGATCTTTATTGGATTAACTCAATGGAGATTTTTCTAACTTTGAATATACTTTTCACTGCTTACGACCCTGGGACAGTTAATCAGCAAAAGGACCTCATCATGTGTTTTAAAGTAAAAAATCATCCATTTTTTTCTCCACTCACCTATGTGCTTTAAGAACGTTCAACCATGTCCTGAACACGTCAGGAGTCTTAGCTCTCAGGTGGTATATGAACTCATCGGCATCTATATCGATGCGACGGCGGCGCGCCTTCGCCGATATGACGGAGAGGCCCACGTCCACGGAGCCGTGCAGCCGGCCGCGCGCCACGTCGGACGGGGACCGCGCGTACACTAGTATCCCACCGTCTACTACGAAGAACCGCTGGAAAAATAATAACCAAAAAATTCAAGCATCAACAGCCTAATAGTTAAGGGACAACCGATCTAGCGGTCGTTTCGATTACCGACGTTCGGCTATCGTAAAACTTAAGGGTAACACAAGCTTTTTCAAGCTTACCACAAATGGTTTCAAGAATGATTCCTCAATTAACCAAAAATCTACTAATATTTTTATTTAAAAAAAAAATACTCATTGATGTTTAGTGAGGAAATTTGTAGGAACAAATTGTTATAGGAGAATTTAATAGTTACATTTAATTTGGCACCTCTAATTCAATTAGAAGAATTCGAAGAGCATCCAGCAGTGGACAGACAAAGGCGTCGTCGTGACGTCAAATTCCACACATGTCAGCTTTTACGATGTTTTGTCATTTTGTAAAAATTATGAGAAAATTGTAGTCATCATCATCATCAGCCTTCGTCTACCCACTGTTGGATATAAGCCTTCCACAGTATGCGGTCCTCCTTCCGCATCCAAAATGTAATAAACATTTAAAATTTTGAATTTTGGTAATTAATTTGTAGTTAGTCTAAGATAAAAATTTAAATAAGAGAATTGATTGGGGCACATGATCTATTTCCTTTATGAAAAGGGAGCGAACTAGCTGTTGGTCGCCTCACACGACGTCTGGAGATTAATAACACGGAAGAAGCTGTAATAGTCTAGACGTATTTGAAGTAAATTATCTCTTGACGTCCAAGGTCCAGGTTGTAGTAGGACGTACCTTGTGCCATCCTTTCAACGGCCATTTCCTCTTCTTGTGCAAATAACCATTGAACACTTCAGGCCTCTTCTCGAATCGCTGGCCATCCTTGAGTCCTTCTAGAACCTCCCACTCGCTGCCGCGGCGACGACTTCTGTAGAATTATGACGTCAGAATAATATACTATTGTAGACAACGGGTAGAGATAGTACTTAGAATGCATTAATAAGCTTCAAACGTCATAAATCTAATGTTCATTTTAGCCATATTTGTGTACATAAACAAGAAGGTGATGAGATCGAATGTGGATGACTATATCGGTGGAGGAAGACAGAAGGCGTGGATGGATCCCATGTCCTGTGCGTAAGTGTGTGAGTTCATATATGACTCACAAAGTTGTATGGAGTACATACTATGCCGACCCTTCGTATGAAAAAGGGTAGGTTGATGATGTTCATTTTGGCCATATTCTAACGAAATTAGGATTAATTTTGGTTTCTTTTCTAACCTAAAATTAACATAGTGATGGATAAAACATTCGGACTGATGAATTACACATCAGTAACTAAATTTGAAGACAAGAAATGAACACTCACCCTCTAGACTTGGTCTGGCGCGCGGGCTGGGGCAGAGCCCGGGGCGCGCGCTCGGCACTATCAGCCGACAGTGATGCAGTCTCACCGGAGCAGTCCGAATCAGAAGGCGCCCGCCGGAGCGCCGCAGCCCTACCGCCGGCGCGACGACGAGACCCTGGATTTTTTTTTTTAAAGATTATACTGTACTATGGTCTTTAAAATAAAGGTTTCATGTCAGGAGCACTGAGACACAGAGAAGGGGATGAAGGGTTTTTTGAGGGACTTCAACTTTTTAAGGACTTAGCAGCATTCATAATTTGAATTTTCTTTCGTGAGAATTACAAAATATAGAGAAACATTCGATTGACTGTCAAGAAGAGACGATGACCCTCAGTAGAAAGCTGTCCGCAGAGCATCATTCAATTCGATTCTTTGTTCAAATAAAGCACCAATATCATAATGGTCAAGGGTTTACTATCGATATAGCGGTCGTGGGTTCAAAACCTGCCACTCGACTATTTGTCGTGGACCATACTTAACACAAGTTTTCTCAATCTTACCATTTACATGAAATATTAGTTAATTAACAACAATCTGCTGATATAAAAAAATAGAGATAATTAAAATTCGGTAAAATAATACACATTCTCGCTTATCGACATGTCATATCGGAAGTCTGCAGCAGATATTGTGAGTAATACATCCGGTATTCAATCGTATTCCGGTTATGCGGGTAGATCGACATTATTTATCTATATTCTAACCTTTAAAAATGAACATTAAAACATACTTGTAATGAATTTCCTGTTAATCCGCCATAAAACATAATTAATTATTCATTTCTAAGCAAACATATCTAAGTAATTTGTATTAGGAAATATTCCTCTGTCTACTACAACTAAACCCTCCTAATAATAGGGCAGGCTCCGAGCCCCTCAGTGGGGACGTATAGTGAGCTGATGATATCAGTCTTGTAGACCTTGTCTGTTTGAAGTATAGTGATAAGACGAAAAGCAACAATTTCATTTGTGATTTAATTAAAAAAACAAACACGAAACGATCGATTCCAAATTCAACGTGAATTAAAAAGATTTTTTTCAAACCCAACTGAACTTTATAAATTATTAAAACCATTACATAATACTAACAATTATTTCACGTCAATACTCAATATTTTACAGTTATCAAACAATAATAACATAACATTGTCCCGGGTTGGGTTGCTGACAAAAGCATGAGCCCATAGGGACCGTGGCAAATAAAGAAAAATCATATATGAGATTCACACTCAGGACCTCGTGTGTCAGTACACTAAACAACTGAGCTATTGGTGATAATAATTCCAGTTACAATCTTAGTACAAAGTTTACATAACCGTATAGACAACGCAGTAGTCAACTGTCCAAATTAACATGAATACAGAAATATGCAAATATCTGGATATTAGAAGGAATAATCGATGCCAGAGGGCGCATGCGGACTGCTTTTGTATGTGACAGTTATATTGTAAAGTTCCTATAAATTTCACATCAAGCAGATTCAAGCCAGTGACAGCTCGTCCAAGTCCACTGAACCACTAAATACCATGAAATTTGAAATTTAAAATAAATCTAAAACTTCATCTACTATTTGATCATCAAGTAAGGATTTCACCACTAGTTACTCAATCAAGGAACCGTCACTGGTTCAAGCAAATTTTCATTTTAAATCTAATCTACTAGAGTTGAATGCATAAAAACCGTATTATCGCAGTCATCTAAATTAGAATTTTAATGACGTTTAAAATATGTGACCATAATCTATTACCCTGTATCATTTTCGTGTCCTCATTCCACACTTCGAATGATTCGATTCCATTCCAATACCTTGACTGTATCCAGTGTCGTGATGAGGAAATTTTTAAAGGTAAAAGCTAGTACTATCAAGGATTTATATTTAAGGAAAATGTTTGTACTGCTTACCTTTATTACATCAATAAAGATTGTTCGTTTTATTTCGTAAGTAAACGAATAACATACTAACGACAACATGTCTTTTATCTGTCTCAAGACTTGTCCAGTACAGTGAGGGTCCGCGGTGTTCCACTTACAGAGTTCTTCTGTTCTTTGCAACTAGACAAACTCCGCCCCCTTGTTTCAAACAACCAATCAGGTAGTAGTGAGTTGTGCGACGGGATAGTAGAAAGCAATTAGTCTTGTAGTTGACCGATTCTCGTACGCAGAATTAAAAGCTACCTACTATTGATTATTGTTTCCGCGTCGTCTCACATACGACACGTTCGAACGATTAGCTTTAAATGTGGAACACTGGGAAGGGTCTTCATTGTAAAATGAAGGTTCTCCATTAACCCTCGATATTGGCAACGATGTGACGTCACACTTGTTTATCCCTGTCTTAGAAGGCAGGGTATCATTATCTTTCCCGATATCAAAGAAGCTAAATTAATTTTAACGTACGTTTAGTCTCCTGTTGCGCGGGCTCCGCTGGCGCGTGCTTCGCGCCCGACACATTAGACATGTCTCTCACACTACAGCCTCTCAGCACCCATCTTATCTCATCTGTAACAAAGCACAAAGCAAATGTGTATATCAACAAACGGAACACTATGAGTTACCCATAAGGAAGGTAAAGCACAGACTGCTGGAAGGGAAAACAAGGCCCCTACGAAGTGATGACGATAGTCCCGTGGGGATACGAGAAGTTCATAGAGAGGATTGTTTTAGTCGGTAAAGATTTATGGCATTAGGATAGGTGAACATCAATGAGTCTGAGCCCGCTACACCGCTTATGTACCATATCTGTGTGTGCCCGATGTGTTTTTTTCTCAATAAAAATCCCTCTAATAAGATTGAAAATTTACTGTTTCTAGAAATTGTTACAAGTAAATACGAAGACATGATGACCACATACACAAGAAGGTTATAATATTAAATGTGGATAACTATAAAGGTGGCGGTAGACCGACGGTGTGGACAGATTGTGTAAGAGGATATGCTAGAGAAGATATGACAGCTGCCAGAGACGTATGGAAGTTATATACACTGTGCCAACTCTCTATGGGGAAAAAGGCAAGTTGATGATGTTATAAAAAACGAACAGTTTATACTTAAATAAAAAGCATTCTATATTTGTCTAGCTGTATGTCATAAATGATTAAGGATTGAATTAAAATGAAATTAGAATATTGATAAGGTAATGTTATCAGATTACATTTGATAACATTACTAGGATGATTAATTTCCGGACATTGTATTTATTATGGTCATTTACTGTTGTCTTTTATTGATAGCTGTTAACGCGTTCAGTGACATTCCTTTGACGTAAGGTTTTAGAGCTAGTCGAAACCGTCTTTGGGCAACTTGCCCATATCCGCGAATTTCGAAGGCTTGTACACAGATATAAACTATAGATGGAATGTTTCATACAAGTTTATTTATTGTATTGTCTAAACGCAAGTCGATTTTTGGAAAGTCATTTTATACTGCAAATGACAATTGTGGGAAATTATCGTAAGAAAAGGACGTCTTTCTTTTTCTAACATTCAAAAAATAGTATTTAAAATAGTACGTACGCAAAGATAACAGTTGAAATGGATTTTTAATCTTCATTTTCAAACGAATTTACAATTTAACACCAATAAATAAACTAAGCCAATGCACATATCACAAAAAAATCCACTTATTTATAATTTATCAACACAATACAATTACTTTAAAAAAAAAAAAAAAAAAAAGCACACAAAAATACTGGCACAACGACCGCGTTGCCTTCGCACTTACGAAAATTAAAAAATAAAAACGTCAAAAAGCGCGCGCACCTTGACACATATCTGGCAACTGCAAGAACTCAAAAGGAAGCAACTGTTTGTCTTATCATCTATCGATAACACGCTCTATCGAAGTGTTTTGTAATCATACGGCTAATGTGATAATGAATTGATTTTGCTGACACGGGGTAAGCAGAGTTACACTGCCATATATATAATATTTGTGCAATGACAGGTGGGTATTATTTTTCTGTGACTTCATCTAGTTTAAACCATTCGACAGATTAAAATAAATGTGGTGTCATTAAGTTGGTATTATTCCTTGGTGTGTCATAATGGTGTTCGAGATCCATCGGGTTCCAAATTAACTGAAGATTGCCTTCAATGTTTTCCAATTATTTACTGCATTAACGTTTTCTTTTTTATTTATTTTTTATATCTACAATTGAATTTAGAATACAAAGATTATATTTTTTAAAAGAAACTTTTTGAATTACAACCTTAAAATGAATGTTAGTCGTAATATTGAGGTTAAAAGACGCATTGCAGGTAATTTAGTGGCGTGTTTTAATAAACTGGAGCTGGTAGAGGTGTTATTAAGTTTCTAAAAAAGACTCTTTTAATCACTTTTCGTAACACGCTGGTAATGAGATTAAATATTATTAAGGTTGATATTAAGTAAAAATTAATTTATTAGAAAAAGACGAACTCTTGTACGATTTAAAAAAAATACGGTAAATTACAATCAATGATAATTCCATATCTATTGACTTTTCAACTTTTGTATAAACAAACTGGTAACAAACACAAATCAGACTTATTCCTATTTTAAATCAAGGAAATAAAAATGTATTTTTTTTTATTACAAAGTATTCTGAATTCAAAAATTAAACGCAAATACTGGCCACTAACGATTCTGTTCGGCCAGCGTTAAATCAGATGCTTTAAGATAAGACGTAATTAGCGACGCTGAGGTAATACTGCCTGTATAGTCTGTGCAAGGATACGTGACGTCATAAGTGTTTTGGCGGGCTGGCTAAATTAGACGCAATTCGTAACCAATTAAATATTTGTGGGGCATTAGTAATTTTAGGTTACCAGTAATTGATATTAAAGGTTCTTAATTAATATGAAGATTTTTGTGACATTTATACAAATTTATTGCACCGACACCGACATACACGTGAGTTCAGCCGTTTTTATAGCAATTTCCTTTTTGACCTGAAATTTATTACCAGTTTTATATTTGACACAGTTTCTAAGCTATTTTGCGATCGTTAATTTTTCTTTTATAAGTAACGAGCAAAAGATTTTCGCATTGCAGTGTTGGCGAATTGCCCTTACGGTGTATTTCTGACTCATACAAAGTAGAATTTTTATTAGAAAACAATATTGTCTCTGCTTTAATTCGGAAAAGAAAGAATTAAGGAAGCAATAATAAATATAGTGGAAATGTTAGCGTACAGTTCTTGTTAAGAATTTTCTTTATTACTCTATAATTTTATAGAGTCGTTGTTTTTCAAATTTTACAATCCTAACCGGTTTAGTAATTACTATACATACATACATATATACTATAAATGCGAAAGTTTGCACGTTTTTTTTTATATAAGAGAAGGGGGCAAACGAGCCGGCGGGATCAGAAGGGTACCCTCTGGACACCTGCGATACCAGACGATCCACAGATGTGTTCATGCGTTTAATGTTTGTTAGGAGATATCTTCAGAACGATTTCATAGATCTAGATGAAATGTGGTACAGATGAAGAACAGTGATTATCAAACTTATTTCTTTTACCGCCCCCTTTGAATAGCAAATCTTTTTCAGGCCCATTTTTTATACACCCCTAAAACATAATAACCACAACTTCATTACTTTAATTTTATTTCATAAATTAGAACTGGTTCAAATAAAAACATTGGCTTAGGCAGTGGTAATAATTTACATTTATAAAATATATATACATAGTAAACGATGTTTACGTGAGTGAAATTTAAAATCTCATATAAAATAAACGAAATTACAAATTATACATCGCCCCCTCAACCCACATGAACGCCCCCCATTTTTTATGGTTCCCTTAACCCCCCTCTAGGTTTCAAACGCCCCCAAAGGGGCGTAATCGCTTACTTTGAGAAAGACTGATGTAGAACATTGTCTTGAAAAACATATTCATGGACGATTGTTAGTTTTCCATTATTTCTAAGATTGGATGATAGACCTCCAAATACGTTGTCATAACAACCAGTCATAGTCCAAGTATAGCTGGTCGTAAAATACTTCTAAAAACAGATATTAGACAGTTCAGCGTTTATTGCAAAAATCATCCACCTAGCTATTGCGTGTCACGCCAACGTTAAAAATTATAATAGACCTTATAACAATGCAATTGATTCTATTTTCGTACAAAACATCGTGACATTCACGTCAATTAAAGAATGGAGCCGTATATAGGATTGCTGATTGTTATGTAATTATGATTATCTCAATTCAAACATTGTAATTAAACGCTAATAACGTAATTGTTCAAGGTAAGGATTTACGATCACGTGGTAAAGAGTTCGAATCCCTCCACTGAAATATTGTCGTAAACTATATTTTAGCACAAGCCTAGTTCAAGTGGCAAAAGAAATATTAATAAATTAATAAAAATCTGCTAATATTTTCGTGAAACAAAAACAAACAGATCTTAGTTTTCTATATAAATTATAATTCAAGTCAACTATGTAAGCAAATATCACTTACTACCACATACGTCGCCAGCCGTTGCACAAACTTAGGAGCGATTGAGGAAAAAATGGCGTGAAAGGTTTACGTCTCTCAAATTCCATATTATCATTTTTTTCTTTACGGCTATAGATCCCAGTTTATATCAAAATACTTAATAATTTATTTATCATCTTGGTCCTTCGAGCCAGATAGTTTTCCAGGATACATTATACAGTATTCTAAGATAGCGGTGTAATAAATCAGGCTTTCTTAGCGACGTTTAAGTCATAACTCGCCACAACGCCTCGCAGAGTGGATCTATGCATAATGCAGATTGAAGACTGGCCTTAATGATGGAGGAGAGCTTTATAGAATACGATATCAAATTATTACATTCAAGTAACCTAGCACAGTTGAGTTATGAATACATTGTGTGAAAGATATGTATAAGGAATTAACTCGGATATGACGGCTGATAGAATTGTATGGAGTACATACTGTGACAGGACACACAAGGACATTCAGTCACCACGAATATGGGACGTCCTCCCTCCAGGTGGACCGACGACAAAGTGCGGAAATCAGGAAGTTATTAGATGCGGAAGGCATTGGTAAAGACCCATGTCCAGCAGTGGATAGACTAGGGCTGAAGATGATGATTATGACGACTGTGACATGAAGACGACAACAGAGACACAAGATGTTTTTGTACACAGTTACAGCAGTGTGAGTCTATTATAAAATGAAGTCACGCATTACAAAGTAATGTGTTGGCTTGGAGGCGAGGTTACGCCATCGCTAACTTGAAGACGATTACTAATGTCAGCTCAAAAGTAATTTACACGCTTTACTTGCTTTTTGGATTATTCATTTACCATTTCAAGAAGTGATGGTCTTTTGTACAATAAGTGAATTGTTTTTTTTTATCATCATTAACCTTTCAATATTATTAAGTGGTGATGAAGTCGAATGATGATACGAACTAGCTTAGTAAATACCTATTAACTCTTAAAGAAGGAGGTCAAACGTTGGACGGGATAACTGACGCCGGCAACTCGACCAATCCTTCGCAGTACAAGGAACGATGCCTCGAATCGCTTCGTATCACTTATAACGGTAGTCTCGAGCTGGTCGGTGAGAGCATGAAGTGGGTAGAGCTTATGAGCTTATAACTGATCTAAAAACATATGATCGTGACGCAGACCTGGGAAGTGGATTTGGTAGAAGAGGGGACACTGACAGGGGAATTATTTTCTATCTGTACGTCTCCTCTGTTGACTTAAGGTAGGTAATCTATCTTCACATACGAATGTCAACGCAGTCATTTGTCTATTTAGGAACAAGATGTGAACTATATTTTTTTTGTCATCATAAGTAAAGATTAATTTGTAACGTTAAACGATAATCTTCGTTGAGGAAGTCGTAATCTGCTACGCATTCCACAACTGACAGGACAGAATTTGACGTGTGCGACGCGCGGTCAGCTGGCGCGTCAATTGATTTATTCCTAGATATAGTTGGTCAAGCGCCGCGTCAACTGGCCACCTGTTTGTTTACTCGACGTCTCTATCGGCTTTTGTTTTTGTAGAAGTGAGATCACTCGATCACTGATCATCACAGGCGATTATCGACGCCAGTGAACATGCGCTATACTAAGGGAATAACTGATTGGTTGCTTAGCTAATTGACCTTGTGAACAAACCTACTTATCATACTAAGGTGGACAAACTTCTATATGAATGTGGATGTAATTAAGTACAAAAATATACTAGCCTTTTTTATTAATAAATAAAATATTTGCAAATTTTTGTTAATTCACTAATATTTCTTTTACCATTCCAACTAAGCTGTAACTTGTACGAGGATATTGTTTACAATTGTCGAATGGCAGGAATCGAACTGTAGACCATGTGATAGGAAATCAGTACCCTTAACCATTAGACTATTAGCGCTAGGCCAGGCTACTTTGTCAGTTTTTTTAATCCGCACAAAAGACTCAGGTGAAAGCTAGTTTAGCTATACATTTAATATTTTCTAGGTATATTTAAATTCAATGGAAAAAGGACAACAGATTTACAAATGTCACTTGCTAACAAAGTCATTTATTGTTTATGGATTTACAATCTTAACATTACTTGTTTCCATTGAATTTAATTACAAGTATAGAGTTAGCTAAACTGATAAGGGTAGATAACATTTAATGAAAATAACTATGGGGAATGTAACACTGTTAATTCCAGGATTTAATAAATTAAAAACTCTAAGCTTAGAACAATAATTTCAAAAGATATACAACAGCTGTAGAAGGTCTACATAATGATATGAATTTTTTTTATATGGCTAGCAAATTTAATAGTACTTTAAAGGAAAACAATAGAGAAAAGACTCTTTCCTCATTGCTTGGCCGTGTTGCTTAAACCACTAAGTGGTCAATCAATTGCCTCAGGCCGGTTGCACTCTGTGACCGGACCTTCAAGACTTAAGTTCAGATTTGCAAGTCACCTCAGATCCTCGAATACAAGGTTTCATATTGATTGATAAGTCAAGAGGAAATCATCATCTGTCATTTGTAGATTTATACTGTTATAAGAATTATTAAGAAAATACAAAATAATTGTTTCATTTTTATGATTTACTTATTTTTGTAGTATTTATTACTATATTATATTGTTGAAGAAAACCTCATCTATATCTAGAACTCTGGTTCAATTGAACATTAACAGTGAAAATGACAACCTCTTGAGTCAGAGGCCAAGATCCACTTCGGTTTGCAGTCTCATTCTAGTTAGTTTAACTATGTTTAATGACATTATTACTTAATTGTAGAGTTATTTATTAAAATTGTTACAAATATACCAATGTACTATTAACCCTTTATATATTAAATATAATTAAAAGACATATAACAATTCTATGTCTAATAGGTTTCTCCTGGGCAGGAACATATTCATATTATGTAAATAATATTATATATAGCATTGACTTGGACTTTGTTCGATTATTGTTATATATTAATGCAAATAAATTAAAAAAAATTGTTTATGGTCAATGGAAATTTTGATAAAATAATAAAATGTTTTTACACTATGCCCTACTGTAATGATTCATTAATTATCATATAAATACAACAAAAGAATTATATATTTATTGTTGTTTTGATATGCTTCCCACATTTAATTAAACAAAAATGTGTGTAGGTTAATAAAACAGTCAAGGTTATTTTAATATTTTTTTATGCACAAAACAGTGTCTGCATATTATAACTGTAGTATCATCCAAATGTTTTGTTTGCCAAATTTATTCGCAACACAAAATATAAATAACCGGATCTATAAGTCCAACTTCGTTAAATTATATTTCGTATAGTGCATACTTCATAATATACGTTCTAGAAAACAGGTTCCATAAGCGCACAATCAGTCAATTATCGTAATTAGGCGTAAAACTGATTTGAAAACCACAATAGGCAGTACAAATTCGATGACATTTTATGCGATATTCTAAGACTTCGTATAACCAAATATTCTAGAGATATAAATTTTAATACGGTCTAATTAATAATGTATCCGTATGACAACAAAAAAATATTATACTTACGTAAGACGCCTTAAATAACAAGATTTTGAACATCATAGACTGATTGATTTGGTACACCGATGTCGATTTTTTTTCACTAAAATTCACGAAACGAAAACGTAAACCGCAAATTTTTTAAGCACAATCCTAAAATAAATATTCAATACTGTTTTCAATTCTACAACATTTTAGTTACAATTGATTTAATTTAGAAAGAAACCCGCGAGATATAAGCACCATTTTGAAAGATTGAATTGAAGAAAGATCGTCAAGGTTTTTCGCTTATGTCAGACTTTGCGTCATTGCGACAACTTCTACTTTTTCACTTTAAGCTATGGATACCGGTATATTGGCCATTTAAAAAAAATAAAAGAAACCTTTTTCAAAACCACTTTTTAATATTAAACGTTAAACTGTTAAAATTTTAGGTATGTAATAATGGAATATTTAATTAAACGAAACGTTAATTTTTGATTGTTAGCTATAAATAAAAAAGAAATAAAAACATATTCTTAACGCTAATACTTTGTTTTTTCCTACTAGAATATTACAGAATACCACATAATATTTTATTGAATTTATTTAATGGTTTATATTTTTATCATCCAACCAGTTTCATTTAGGGGAACTTTCAACTTTTTCTATCGTCATTTAATGGTCAAAACCTTTAATATAATTGCATCTTACTAATTTTACTTTATATATCTTATGTTATTGAACCTGGTTAAATACAGTCAATAACGCAAATAAAGCAATCAATTTTATTTCACTTAAATCATTAATATACTATTCAAATTAAACGTACACTTCTGTTCCAACACTAAAATTAATGTCACTTATTGTCCTCCACGACGCAAACTCGTCTTTTAGTCCGTTTTTTCCTAAATAGAAAGGAAAAAATTTACTAGTCGATAGGTAAAATATCCCTTCCTTGGTCACGTCTACTTTCGGCCCCATGAAGTTTGTCTCCAAGGGAGCTCGGCCATAGCATTCCGCGTCTCTAGCTTGCTGGATACTGTCGCACTTGATCGCTATAAACCTCGTTGGGTTCTTTAAAGCTGAGAGCCAAAGTGGAAGGACTATGAAATGACTACAAGTTACCGTGCAAGCAAAGAGATTTAGATCGGAAGGTTGGTACTCCCCACCATTGACGTAAAAGTCGACATGACCCATGGCAGCGGCCATTCCGTAACCATCAATATTGGTATGGATAACTTGTACGAAATCAGCATCCGAAGCGTCTAATCTATCGTTTTTGTCTAATTCTCTAAAACAAGGTCCCGCCGGTTCTAAGCCGTAGATTCGAGATACATTTCTTCCTGTTAAGACCTGAAAATTCTTCGCTATGTAACTGGCAGTATGTGCTCCTAGACTGAAGCCCAAGATCTCAAGTTTCGATGGATCGAGACCTGCTTCTACGAGCTCGGATAAGATCTGGGCGACGTGGAAGCCCACAGGACGCATCAGACGGGTGGCTCTGTAAATTGAAAATGCTTTTTGAAGGAAGTTACAGATACAAGAAATCGAGCAGGATTTCGGATTTTGAAATGTTCCTTAAAGTAATATTCTTTTCCAATTTCATTTATTTAAGTATCGATTATTTATTAGTACAGAAAATTTCGAAGAAGTAGACTTATGTTAGTTTTTTGGTCTAACTAGTTCAAGTATATTGCATTACTTATCAAGAGCCCCATATATTAAGAGCGAAGGCGTAAGGTTTCATTCATTTATTGAATTAAAATCTTAGAAGTTTTTCCCCAATTTACTAATATTCAAAATGTACAGCTCTATATAACATATTTTGTTGTCAACCCTAAATATTGTCGATAAAAGAGAACATAACTGACAGGAAGTAGTGAACAGTAGCGAATCTCTGGTTGTCGACCAGTATCACATTGTAGTTCCGAGCCTCGTATTCGTTCGCAAACATCGCAGCGATCGGGAAGTTGGTGCTGTCCAAATAGCCAATTGTCACCATTATCGTCTTCCTGAAAGGACAAGATATCATCCATCCATCATCATCAGCCTTTTTCCCGTCTGGGTGTAACCAAGATTTAGCGCGGACGGCGGGAAGTCGTTGGATTAAGGAAGGTCTGTGTCCAGTGGGCAGATAAAGGCTCATGATGATGAAAGAACGTGGTTTGAGCATCAGTGTTGCCAGATTATAAAGACTTGTTAATATCTAATGTCATTTGATTTTGTCGTCACCACAGAAGAACAGATATTTAATCTATGTCTACTATTACAATGAATGGCCAGCGTTGTTGACGATGAATTTGTCACATATCGTTTAGTCTCAAACCTCTAGGCGGACGTATCAACTTACGACAGTTAAAAGCCTCTGTTAAAAGTCCGTTAACATACTAAAAATTTCCACCTTTTAAAATCTATCCTCGGGTCTTTGGCAATTTTCTTGGCATTCCAGTAATTATACCGTTGCCTGGTCCCGCCGTTGCCTTGCACCACGAAGAACAAATACTTCAGATGGCTCCGTGGGATTGTAGCTGGCTTTGTCGAACCAGGGCCTGGAATTAAATCATAATTTAGATATGACGTAATAAGTATATCTCGGTAGACTGTAAAATGTCGTAATATTTTATATTTTACATGAAAGCATGTAGTGAAATTAATGACCATGTCGTCATGGCCTCATAACTCGTACGCTGTCGGGCATAATTACTGGCCAGTGCTGATGACATATAATTTGATTTTTAAAAAGAAAAAATATAACCGTAAATTGTCTGTGGTCATTATGATTGTTATGGTCACAAGACTGATCTTGAGTTCAAATGACTTATTATTATTAATTAAGAACTGCATATTTCGTTTTAAATGTAATTAGTTTCGAAAATACATGATCAGGGTTTCAAAGTTGAAGTTTTGATGAGCCAATAGGCTATTGTTTTAGTGTACGAATTTCCGATTGCGTGGTCGAGAGTTCGAATCTCATTTTCCGAATATTATAAGCCATAACCTTGCATAAGCCTAGAGCTTAGGTGGAGTGTTGTAAAAAAAGCATGTTCATAATGTTATTAAAAAAAAATGTTAATTTAACTTGAAGTCAATATAAAATACTAACTAATTTAAAAGTAGATAAATTTGATACTTAAATGGACGGTGTAATAATTTACTGGTCTAAGATAGGAGTAATGCGTGGTAGTTTGTTGCGCGATATTTTCTTAAAAGGAAACAATTTATATGGTTCAGGAGGTCAACTCAAGGTCACAACCAAAGCTTGCAATATTTAATACAAGGTTATCTTTTTAATATTAATGGATCCTAAAATTGTGTTTTTTTTCAAATGGTATCATCGTAAAATTTTAAGTTGTTAAATACAATATTGTTTATGTAATTTTAAAAACAAAATTTAGTCATCCTCGTTTGACTTATCATTAAAAAGGCAAATAAATTGTTATTAACAAAGGTTAGACATGAAACATTTTAAACATACAAACTGACATAAGTCCTCTGGGATATCCCTCTTCAGATCTTCTGTCACAAATGCTTACAGATAAAAAATGTAACACAATTAAAAACCACCATGTTCCTTTCATTTTTCCGTTAATAAAAATAGTTATGTTTAAAACATTAACTTTTCGCGTATGTTATTTTTAATTTAAATTCATCAACATTATTTAAGCACATATTTTATAAGTTAGTGGCAGAATGTATGTGTCCTTGTGCCCAGCGAATGAATGGCGGGATTGTTTTTTTTAAAATGGCGTCCTGGCGTCGCGCACCGACCTTTTTCACAGACAGCCACAGTCTGACTAAGATATTTGACACTGTTACCACATGACGTTAATTTGTTAAAATTATGAAATTCAAGCCAGCTTTACTTCGGCTTTGAATTTATTTCGATAAATACTTAGTAATAATGTAGATTGTTTTAAAAAATATTTGCGACCGTGTTTTGTATTTAATAATGCGACATTATAACTCCCGGCAAAGTTCTTGAACTAAAAGCGGCGTAGTTAGGAAAACTTCGCGCATGTAAACTTTTGGCGCTGGAGCCAGGGTCGGCTAAGAGGATTAACTAACAGCAAGATCGATATCCACCCGCGGGGGGCCGTTAGAGAGACCGAAAAATGGACTACTGCACAACTACATGTATTGTTCAAGATGTTTGCCGGCTGCTATACCCTCTGTTAAAAATACTTCTTTGATAATCATTGTTGCATTGAAATAAAACAAAATCATCTTTTAAATTTTAATCCATCTCGTCCCATATCTAACGGTAAAGGTCCTTGACAATCTTCACATGGTTTCTTCGTCTTACAAATCCCGCCTTTACAAGGATACTCTCCTAACCTGGGGAAGTTTGAAGGTACATCCGGAGTCCGCCAAGGCCGATGTAAATTAAAAAGATATTGCTGTTCTAACTCTTGGATAGAACGACTTGGGAATGCTGACACGCATATTACAACGGAGAGGTAAATCTGGAAATAATGAAATTTTATTTTAACGAATATAATATTTTTATTATATGTTTAAGAGTTTTTTTTCTTTAAGATGTTTTAGACGCATCAGGATAACTTTGTTTAATTTAAATTCAGAAAGCAATGTTTAATGATTTTGTCTTGAATTAAAACGTATTAAACAATTTGTTTTCGACAAACTATAATTTCCATTTGTGTCATATTTAAGAAGCGTAAAAGGTTATGTTTTAATTATGTATTGAAATTCATTGCAACATTTTTGAGTCCGGGAAGTTTTATTGAAGCTAAAAAACCTAATGGTTAAGGGTAATGATTTCCAATCACGTGGCCAAGAGTTTGTATTCCGCCTTTCAACTATTATCACCCATATAGTACAAGTGTATCTTAGTTGGGGTGGTTAAAGAAATATTAGTAAATCAACAAGTATGAAGAAATCGTTATTTAATTTAAAAAAAATACTAAAATGGTTACATACCAGTATGTTTCTCATTGTACCGCGTCCGATGTAATCTATGGAAAACAAAACGCGCCCGTCTTTTAAGCGACACGACTGTACCGTTATTAACCCCAATAAAGATTCAATTTAACGAAATATACTGCGCATTCATTATGGTACTAGCTGGAAAGTCGAATTAATTGTAAAGTGCATTTATGTTTCATACTCCGGGATTACCCGGGTTAACTATATAGAAAAACAAAATTAATTTGTCTGTATGTACAAATTAAAATAAAATGACAATCGCTTAATTTCTTGTTCATTCTCTCTCTCATCTTCTCTCTTAAAGTAAGACTTTATCTTTGTAAAAACAGAGATATGTGTCAATAATGTGTGAGAAACCTGCGCTGAATTGTTTAAAATTTAAATCTTTATATAAATGCGTCTGTTTAGATGCGGAAAGAAGACATCATACTGTGGAGCATTGGGAAGACTATTGTCCAGCAGTGGGCAGACAAAGGCTGATGTATTTGTCAGTCCGAAAGTCTGCCTTTATTTCGGATAGTCATATTCCAACTGTTTGCTCGTTGGAAACAAATAATTCAATATTTAATTGTAACCAGACAACGTCGCATGCAATAAATCGTTGTTGATAAAATTGATAACAACTGGACTATTCATTTCCGATCTGCTCACTATAATTAAAGCCACAACACACTTCTAGTTTTAGCTGCATTGTTTTAACTGTACAGTAGCATTATTTAATTAATAGAAAGTGTGTTCCGTGCTTTACAAAGCGCTTTCTGTAAACATTTCAAAGAGTAATTTCCTAACAGATATCGTTCGCCATGTTGCAATGAGGTAGATAATTCTAACGATATAATAATGTCCGCTGTATTAACTCCGTGACGAAACATTGCAGTATTACACGATTCGACTTTAATATGGGCTTGTGGTTATCCTTCGTTATCATTAAAAGCCTAATGCACGTCACTCCCAAACGTAGCGGCCATATTGAAATTCGTCTTTTGAGTGAAGATTCTGATATATATATTTTAATAATCATGGCTATGTTATATGAGAAAAAGTGTTTGTAAATAATATGTTTTAGTGTAAATTTTATTTTGTTTATGATGTAAGATTTATAATGCGAGCGTACGCCTGCGCAAGACGACTTTTATAGAAAAAACGTTAGCAAAGGTACGCCATCTATCGATTTTTGTCCGACCTACACACAACAATTGTGTTGTAAGCGTTTCGTAAATGCGAATCGCCATAAAGCTTGGATGATATTATACTTTTTTGTAAAGTGTCATAGAGTATTTGATTAACGGTGTTTTTTTTTCTATTATGGACATGTTAATGATAACGGTAAAACTATTTATCAAACCAGAGACGCGCTTATAGTTTTTTTTTGTTTAGTTTGGACTTATATTTTTGTATTGATTATTGCTTGTGTGTATGTGTGATAAAGGGGTGAACAGAATAGACAAATATGTACCGCCTAATAAACAATAAAGATTCTCTTAAATAATTTCATCGTGGCTTTGACGTTTATATTTGAGATTTTTAAAAATTGCCGTATGCCTAACCTCTAAACAAGAACAGGCTGCAAGCCGTGTTATTTTGCGCTTATTTGATTGTCGCCATATTGACGCTGACAGCAGCGGTAAAAAATGGAATATCAAAAGCTGGTTTTCATAATTGGAGACGCAGAAACATAATAAAAAAAAACGTCACCAATGGTTATTTACATAAAGTGTAATTGCTTTAAACTAGTTGATTTAACTAATAATTCACTGTGTAATACGTTCTAGGTTAATAGTAGGGATGTTACGGAGGTTCGATTCCGATTCCTAAAGGTCGGAACTTCAGACTTATTTTTTACTTTCGGTTCAATAAAATTTAATCGGAAGATATATCGGAAGTCGACATGCGCCTGATTATTATTTAAGACGAGACATTTTTGTGTTGGATATATTATCGAGGAGAGCTATTAGACATGTAATTTACACTTTTATCATCGCTTCCGATTCGGGTTCCGATTCAGGTTCCGATTCCGGTTCCGATTCAGGTTCCGATTCATATTCCGGTTCCGATTCAGAAACCGATAAACGAAACTTAACACATTCGGTTCCGATTCCGAAATGACACTTCCGTTACATCCCTGGTTAATAACACGTGACGTAATCGGACGTATCATGCTGTACTCGCCTTCTATCCATGTGGTACAAACACATCTTCATTAACCCGCTCCGCGTCTCCCGCGCCTCCGCCACAGAAGTTGTTCTCCTCCTTGCATTGATCATTGCTCTTATCTCGGTTTATTGTCAACACTTTCGTCTCCACGTCAACGTTTAACACGGCGTCATCTCTTCGAGATAATTGACACAAACTACCATGAAATATAAACAATATTATCGAGAATTTTAAAATTGTTTTCATTATCTGTAAAGAAAATATGCATTTATTATTAAATATTTAATCACCCCGAGATGCCGCTCCTTTGTCCTCTTCTCATAAAAAAAATAACTTGGCCTAAAGATAGCTCCATCTTGTGGTAGGAAAAATAAATCAGTCTGGAATATGACATTAATGAGATACGTAGCTAATTGATGACGGAAGCAATTCTTAAATTAAATCTACACTTAGTGTGTCCCTTAGTGACAACTTAAGTAAATGAATATATTTAAATTGTCGTTAAAAAAACAGTTACTTTTGAATTAATGTTAGACAACGGGCAGCTCGCGTGAACTGTAACATAAAAATTTTTTTTACATCTTTATATGTAACTAATTTTTCAATCTTTATGCTTTATAAAACAACATTTTTGATATTATAATAATTTTGTTAATCTTTAAATACTGTTTCCATTTCGACGTAACAAATTTTCAATTATATTGCAATGCGTCAATTTAATCGCATTGTTATATAAATAGTGACAATCTAAAAATAATTTAGGTTATTTTTCAGAAACGAAATAAGCAAGTAAGTATAAGGAATTATTTAAACTTTGTAAGATTATTTTAGTCTGGAAGTTCTTAGTAAATTAAAAACAAAACATTTATACAGATATAGTGAGAAAATAATTTCCTTTATAATTTTTGTGAAAAGTTGGTATTGATCGTGCTCACTCAAACAGCTTCAGTATCCATTTTAGGGAATGACATTATTTATTTTGACATTTGACACTAAACAATAAAGTTCCATATTAATGGATATGAAAATGTCACTAATTTAATACAATAATTCATTGACAGTTCGGGTGTCATCGTGTTCCGAAAGTGAGCCGAGTTTGCCCGAACGAAAATCATTTCGCACTACACCTATATATCTGTACCATGTGTTTTTTTTTTAATGTAATTCGAAGTTTAAAATTAAAAATAGAACACATCTAGAATTCTAAATTCAAATTCCGTTTAAAAATGAGTACATTATGTTTGTTTCTTACTAGGAAATCCAGATGGCGCTGTTAAAACTTTTGCTCCTGTTAGCTGTGATCGGGGCAGTGGTCTGTGACCACGACTACACCCGGCGTCGGGGGCCGTTACTGCCGCCACCAGAGGTCGCTCAATCGCGCCGTTTTGTAGAGCTGTGCACCGAAAATGAACCACTTTGCCCCTGGTATAGATCTAAAGACATAAAAACAGTTCAAGTCGTATCTGAATAAAGAACTATAAACAGTTTGTTATCTGTTACTTTCACCTAAAACACACGACGAGAAGTGAAGAAAAGAATTGGCAGAGACATATCCCTACCAATCCCTACAATTGAAGACACAGCGAATGTTACAATGGACTTACATACCACAAATATACGTGTTATGAATGTAACTGTAACTCATGTAGAATACTGCCCGCACCTCTGGCGGGAGCCCCAAGTACCAGCTTCTTCCACTGGACCGCATACAACGGAGAGCGACTTGAATCGTCAACGACCGAGCTCTTACCGATCGGCTCGATCCCCCGGCCTTGCGGAGGGACATCTGCTCCCTCTGCATTTTTTACCGGATCTACCACGGGGAGTGTTCCGTAGAATTGTTTAGAACAGTTCCTGCCGCCGAGTTCCGTCATCGGACGACACGATAGACAGCCAAGTACCATCCACACCATCTTGATGGCTGGCATTCCACAACGGTCCGGTTCTCGCGCAACTTCCTGCCGCGAACTGCCGCGTTGTGGAATGGTCTGTCCTCCGCGGTATTTCCAAACCTATACGACTTAAGGTCCTTCAAGAAGCGAGCGTACCTCTATCTCAAAGGCCGACAACGCACCTGTGGTTCCAGGTATTGCAGGTGTCCATGGGCGTCGGTGATCGCTCTTGTCATCCCGCCGCTCGTTTGTCCTCTTCTCGTAAAAAAAGAAACTAAAGCCAAAACCAAAGGCACAATCTTTTCGCCACGTATCTTTTTAGATTAAATTATTAATAATTTTCAGTTAATTAGGTAATATTTCTTGTAACTATCAGGTAAGCTTGAAGAAGCTTGTGTTTAGATATGGTTCACACGGCCGGGTCACGGACGATTGCGAAAGTGTTCCCGTGGTCCAGCCAAAGGGCGACGCGAAGGCACATCGCTGGATTTTAGTGGGTCTTCCGGTTGCTTTTCGACCGATGAGTCTCACATCCCCCCCTGGGAACGAGG